>JXCR01138720.1:109245-144231 GCA_002079205.1 Phalaenopsis hybrid cultivar | reverse complement strand
GTAATTATCATTTGTCATTCAATTTAAGAATTATGTGGGTGAAGACCCTTAAAGGGGCAAGTTAGTGAAACTTGAACACTTAGCCAAATTTTAATCCTAATTGGGCTTAGTGGTGTTTCAAGGATGTTCTATATGATTATGTTTATTTCTCTAATCCTTTTTTAGTCAATTTTTTATTTAGCTTAAGTCACCACTAAGCCCTTAAGGCCTAAGTGAGTGTTTTAATTAGTTTTGAAAAAGGTTAAGCTTTAAGTGGTCATGATTCATATTTGGATTTTATTTGAAAATCAAAATAGGGGTATTAAATTGATTTTTTATTGACTTCAAAAGTCATACCCCTAAGTCCAGGATCATTTAATTTTAATAAACTTCCAAATTTTAATAATTTAGAAATTTATTAATCTTAATTAAGATAGTAAAATTATTTTCTACCAATTAACCCATTTGTGTTTCAAACATCAATTAAATTGATTAAGATCAGAGGTTACCGATTTTCCCTCCTTGAATTAGGCCTAAGTGTTAATTAAGGCGAGGTTTCCAAAATTACACATTTGCCCACAAGGCTCAAACACCTCAGATGTTGTCAAATTCAATTCAAATGACTTTAAAATTTTTATCCTACCTCATTAATGGGTCAATTGAGACATCAGAGGAGAAAATGTGCTTTTTCAAAATTTAATTTAATTTATATAATTATTTTCATGCAAAAATAGGATTTTTCAAAGAAAATTCCTAATTTGACAAAGGTAAATTATAATCCCTTGATCTTTTTACTGGAGGTAGAACTAGACCAAAGAAGCCTTTGGATGAAATTTCATAATTGTTTAATTTTTTTGTGATTTATTAGAATTATTCTAATTTATGGACTATTTAATAAAAATAAAATATTTTAGGTGGTCAAAATTAAGTTTTGTATTTTTGAAAAATCTCCCTAAGGTCAGAGAACTTAATGGAGCAAATTTTATATTTTTTTGATTTTTTCTTGATTTATTGGAATTATTTTTNTAAGGACATTTTAAATGACTTGACCCATGAAATTATTTCCAAAGGTTTCCTTAGTCATGGTGGACCTTCCAAGATTTTCTTAGGATTTTATAATCAATATGCTAATTTCCAAGATTATTTCAAGGAAATGATGTGAAATAACTTGAAAAATATGGATCTTTATATAGAAACCTCCTCTAACTTTCAAAAAATCAAAGAATATTTCCCCTCGCAGAGGCTGTAACATGTCAAAATTTTAAGCCAAGGTGATGTGTCAATATGCATGGAGAATCAAATGATTCAAAATAGTGTTTAATAAATTAAAAATAAAATATGCACCAAATGGACTTGAAAATTATTCCACATTATTCTTCTCTGTTCACTGAGTAAGAGGGTATTTTTAT
This sequence comes from Phalaenopsis hybrid cultivar, assembly GCA_002079205.1. Lineage (NCBI taxonomy): Eukaryota > Viridiplantae > Streptophyta > Magnoliopsida > Asparagales > Orchidaceae > Phalaenopsis > Phalaenopsis hybrid cultivar. Next base: position 142,843 of record JXCR01138720.1, on the reverse strand, counting down.
TTTATTTTTGTGATTTTTCTACACAAAGTTATGTATTGTATAAGTTAAGGGTATTTAAATAAATAGGAAAATACCCTATTTATCTATTTAAACAGCGCGTGCTGACTAGATCCTTGGCAGCTCTGAAGGCATGCGTGGCGCGCTCTGGTTGGACGTCGCCATCCACGTAGCTGTTGACTCGGCCCACAATTTACGTCTTGAAGTGCTGTCCGGAGCGATCTCCCCCGTCCATTTGATACACGCTTGATCAAACAACTCCTCGTCATTGTCATCGATAGAATGATCCCGTTCCCGTCCACACTAAAACCTTTAGATCTCGGCCTAGACTCAACCAAATCAGTCCGGGTTTGATCTTATGGACTCATCTAAGTGAGACAAACACATCCATAAGGTTAAGATGCTATGAAATCAAGCTTAGGTAAATGGGGAATCAAAATAAGCTCGAAAGGAGGAGGAGTTTTATACCTTTGCTCTGAGAAGGGATGCTTTGATCAGAGGTACTTGGCACGTTCGTCAGGGTCCAAGGAGGCTAGGGATTGAGTCCCTGGTCTTGGTGTAAGGCCTAGGTATGAATTCGATTACGGCCGGATTTGGGTGTTGGTCTAGAGCTTTAGTAGAGGCTCTGTGGAAGGGGGATTTGATGGGGCTTTGGCTTCTTTCACTCTTGTAAAGGTGTGGGCACAACTAATTGAATTTTGGTGGAATGTGGAGGAGTACTGGGCTCTGTCCTTGTTTCCGGCAAGGTTTGGCTCCGGCAATGGGAATGGGTGAGGAAAAATGGTTGGAATTCACTGAGGGGATCTTAGGGAAGCTCTGTGTAAAGTTTGGAGAGACCTCTCAAAGAAAATTTTAGCACACCTCCCATGGCCGTGGGAGGTGAGTTTTTATAAAAATGGCCATGGGGTGGCTCTCAGGGCATAAGCTTGTGTGCATTGTGGTGCTTAGGTGGAGGGCAGAGGAGCTCCATAGTTTTATTTGGATGAGCTGGCCTGCAGGTTTGATTTTGGTGAGGTGCCATGGGGGTGGCTCTTGGTTTTGGGCTTTTCTGGCCACTAGGCTGGTCGGCCGGGAGGGAGGTGGCTAGGAGCTCAAGGAACCCAGAGGAATCCATCACAACAATTTAATGCAAATGTTTTGGATTTGGCAAAGATATCTTAAGCATGTGCATTTTTGGAAATAAGATCCCTTAATTTGGGGATGGATTTGACAAAGATATCTTAAGCATGTGCATTTTTGGAAATAAGATCCCTTAATTTGGGGAAACTTTGGTCCTTGGCTTGATTTAGGTGATTTTGTGGTGTTCGGACTGGTCACTAAGTCCAACTAATGGATGTGGTGGAGTTAATTTGGTGGCTTTAGGGTGGTTAGGCACATTTAGTGTATAGGTCCAAGTGGGTGCAAATGACCAAAACTTGGGTTTTGGCTAGATTAGCCATGTCAATAGGCCCAATTTATTGATCAAAATTGTGTAGATGATCATAAGGAACAACCTTGGTGAAGGATGGAAGTGGTTTTGAGCTCAATTGGAGGGTCAATTTGAGGGAATTTTGAACTTTAATCAATTTGGTCATGTTGGGCTAGGCTTGGGTCTAGCTTGGGTTAGCCTTAGGATAAGTCCAAATTTATTGTTGTAAATGGTCAATAGGGACCTCATGAAAAGTTTTCAACATGAATTGGATGCCAATTTTGAGGTCAAGGCATCGGGGACCCTATGAAGAGTTTTCAACATGAATTGGGTGCCAATTTGGAGGTTAAGGCAATCAAGTTAGATGAAATTTGGGGATTATCAATTGGGGCTAAATTTGGGAATTTTGGATTTAGGCCAAAATTAAATGGATTTGAGGCTTCACCAATTCAATTGATGGTTGATTTTGATGTATATGAATGTTATCAAGATTTTCAACATCAATTGGGGCGAATTGACATGGCCATGGGTTCAATTTGGTGAGATCAAGTCATATGGTCAAAATTGAGGTTTTGACCCAAATCAATAGTGGGCTCAAATCATGGACCAATTGAGCTTGGATTTAGTTTATTTTGGTCATATGAAAAGTAAATTTGAGTTTAGGATTGGAATTGGGGTCAATTGAGATCAAATTGGTGGACATTTGAGTTGGATTTGGGCAAATTTGGGTCTTTAAAGGGCAATTTGGGGATTTTGCTTAAAGATGGTCAAAGATGGTCAAATTGTTTAATGTGTTAGTTTATAGAAATAAAATTGGGAATATTTAGGATTTATTGGGATTTTTTGGGAATTTTTGGAATTTTTGGGATTTTGAGCCCAAGAGTGGCATTTTGGTAATTAGGGGGTGTTTTAGGGGTAAAAGGCCAAGATGGATATTTTGGTAGAGTTGAGGCACCAATCATCACCAATAAGCCATGGATAAAAGGAAACCCCATTTTACGTCCTCTACATGGTGGTCTTAGCTAAACCATAACCTTAGGGCTAGTAGGTTTAGGGGACCATCTACATGAGTATCCCAAAAGATCTAGGGCCCCTAGGGCTAGTATAAGGGCTAGCAGGTTTAGGGGACCATCTACATGAGTATCCCAAAAGATCAAGGGATCTAGGTTGAATTTGAGTTCAGGGTTGTGAGTGAATGTGGGTGTAGATGAGTGTAGTGAGTGCCTTAGCTCAAGGTTTAGGGGACCATCTACATGAGTATCCCAAAAGATCAAGGGCTCTAGACTAGAAATTTGAGTTCAGGGTTGTGAGTGATTGTGGGTGCAGATAAGTGTAGTGAGTGCCTTAGCTCCAGACCAAAATTTAGGCGACCATCTACATGAGTATCCCAAAAGATCAAGGGATCTAGGCTAGAAATTTGAGTTGAGGGTTGTGAGTGATTGTGGGTGCAGATAAGTGTAGTGAGTGCCTTAGCTCCAGACCAACACTCAAGGTCAACCCTAAGGTCTAGCAATCCTAAGGGTGACTAATCTTGAGTGTCCCCAAAAGTGACCCCACCTACTAAGTATTTAGAGGTTGAGAGCAACATGTGGAACTTCAAGTTGAGTAAAGAAGAGTGTGAAATTTCTAATGGTGAGGGTGCAATGTCTAGTTTTCTAGGAATAGTCAACAGGAAGAGACCTATAGCTAGACCCTCGGCTACTAAGGAGGAAAAAACTAAACCTCAACAAAAAATGAGGTCAACACTACTCAATATTTTACATTTTAGTTTTAAGCTGAGTTATTAAATTTTTTTCTAAAATTTCACTATAACATTTTCCGACAAAAACTATATAAATCTCTATGTTAAACTTATTTCCACAAATTATAATTTTTACTTAATACAAAGGTGTTACTTGAGGATAAGTAACATTTAAGTTTAGGGGAATGATCCACCTAAAAAGTACTTATTTTTAGTGCACATTTTATGATTGTTTTATGAATTTTTATGGTGATATTGCACTTTAAAGGAAGGTAATTTGTATGATTTTTGGTTTCAACCCAATGGAATGCTCATTTAGAAAAAATGAGGGAAAAATTAGTAAAAATAGTTCACTTTATAAGTTGTTGTAGCGCCACTCCCTAGCGCTATAGTACCATAAAGAGGCGTAATGGGCACAATAGCACCTAGAATAGTGTTATAGTACCAATAACTACCTTTCTAGAAGATTCAATGAATTTTATGAAATTTGGAAGGGGTGTTTAAAGCAACCATTGGTTATTTTCATAGATCTATTTAAAGGGATGAAAATTGGATGAAAAGGAGGACTTATTGGCAGCATTTAAAGGCATTAGGGAGCTCTACATTTGTGTTTAAGTGTGATTTTAAGTGTGTTTTGTGTTAGTAAGAGTAAAAGTTTCGATAAATCTTTAAGGATACTCCAAAATTTGTGTTGGGGGAAGAAATAAGGTACTTTGTATTTGTATTTAAGTTTTTCCTAAGATTTGGATTTCAATACAAATTTAGTGTTTTTGTTTATTCTCCATGAATTCTGGGTACCCTTTCTTTCCATGAATTCTGAGTAGTTCCCTTTCTTTGTTCTTGCATTTTGGAATTAATCTTGTAGGGTGAGCATGATTTAAGGATTTCCTTTTACCTTAAGAAATTGTGATGACATTTTCACCTATTCCTCAGTGACTTTACAAATTTTCCACTTGTGAGGTTAAAATTCCTTGAGAAATATAAATACATGGGAGGGCTATGATTTCACCCAACTAGTGAGTATCATAATTCATTCCGGGCAGAGTCGTTGCAATCATCTAAAGGGGAGTGCAAATTGATAGGTAGATAAGTTTTGATGGGCGTAAAATTAATGTTTCTAGGATGATAGACTAGATCCTTTTTATCAATTTGGTTTTGAGTTTGGATCTTAAGGGTTCCTACTATGTCCAGTAGAGAGAGCACAGTGGATAATCTAGACGTGAGAGGTCAGGATCTACTTAGCACTACTACACAAGCTGGTGAAAAACTCTAAATTAGCCAATGTTGTTTGCTAGCACCGTCAGGGAGTAAAGCATATGAATTCTCCAATTTGTCACAATACATCACATTAATTTAGTCATTCAAATCCTAGACAGATTAATATCTCTTCGCAAAGGAAAGATCTTTTCATAATATTCAAACTCATTAAATTTAGTTTTTTATAATTATTAATCTTAGTAATTTTTTTCTATTTTAATTTAGTCTTAACCTTTGCATCCATATCGACCTTATTCTATTTTTATTTTATCTGTAATTTAGATAGAATTTTGCAAGTCCAATTTACAAAATTCTACATTCCTTGTAGGATCGATACAAGGGTTCTTAAAGAAAATCCTATATTACTTGAAACAATACATATATTTGCATCGTACCTCTAGTGTGAAGTTTTATTATTTATTTTCTATATCATTTCATATATTCACACTAATTACAAAATATAAATTGAGAAATATTTTAAGCAATATTTTGGAGATTAAAAATACACATAATTGCGGATAGGGTCAAGTTTTTTGCGTCGTTGCTTGGGAGGGTAGCGAGACTATTTAAATTGAGCAGGTAAGAAATTTTTATTAAATTTGTAAATTTATTTGAATTGTAGATTTTATTTTAGTAAAATTAAAAATAAAAAATTCAAAAATCCATAAAAATATAAAAAAAATCTGAAAATTAAAAAATCTATTTTATTTTTGTTATGTTATTTTATTTCTGAAATTTTATCATTTGTTAGGTTTAGTGCCCTACGATTCTGAATTAGAATGCACTATAAGAAAAATTCAAAAATAAGGAATAATTCATAATTTTTAAGATGTGGAAAACACTTCACAAAATAATATCGAGGTTCAAAATGCTAAAAATGAACATCATAATTTACAAAAATCTTTAAGAGATTATGCAAATATTATGGCAGAAGATATTCAGTATAGTATGCAAACTCCTGTTGTAGCAGCTTACTCATTTAAACTTAAACCTACAATTATACAAATTGCACCTTCAAAAATAACTAAGCTTAGAAATGATATTACATCTTTTACTCAGTATGAAGGGGAGTCAATTTATGAAGCTTGGGAAAGAATTAATGAACTCCTTAGAAATTGTCCACATCATGCTTTACCAGACTTGTTAATCATTCAAAATTCTTATAATAGGCTAGTAGCATCACTTAGATCTATCATAGATGCTGCTGGTGGTGGTTCATTAATATCGAAACCATTTAATGAAGCCTTTTCCTTAATAGGAGAAATGGCTACAAATAATTTGTAATGGCCTTCTGAAAGAGAAAACCCTAAGAAAGTGGATAGTATTCATGATAATGATACTATTTCAAGGGTTTCATTCCAAGTTGCTACATTAATTAAGAAAATAAGCCAAATTACATTGTTTTTTTTCTCAAACACTTCATTTGATTTAAGAAAATTCATTATCACAAACGCTTGATTCTCAAACTTCGTTAGAAACTATAAATATTATAAATAAACTCAATAACCCATATTCAAATTATTATAACCTAGGTTGGAAAAACATCCAAATCTTAATTGGAATAATAATTCTAGTGCTGGAAGTCAAAAATGGGGGAACAATCAAGTAAACTCATTGGGAAACTGGAACCATCAGGGTAATTCCAACTTTATACCTATATATCCTTAGGAATTTAATAGAAATCAATAAGTTAAGGAGAAGAAGTTGTTTAAAGAAGAAGTGGGGTTACAAATTGGTAATCAATTACAAGGTCAAAGTGCTGCTAATCGAAACATAGATAATTAACAGGGGTAAATTGCTAATTCCCTTAGTAATAGGCCAGGGAACACTTCCTAGTAATGTTGAGATCAATCCTAAAGATAAAAGTAAAGAACAAAAAATTTAAAGTTGTCCAACTAAGAATTAGAAAGGAATTGAGTGTTAGTGTTCAAAAAGAAATTCACGTTGAGAGAGAAGATAAAGAAATTAAAATTTTTGAAGAAAGTATTTCTAAGGAAATGGAAACAACTATTTCTCCAAAAAAAGAATATTTTAGAAAGACTACCACCTTCTTTTCCTAAAAGAATTAGATCGGAAAAACTTGATCGACAATTTTCAAGATTTTTTGAGATATTTAAAAAGCTTACAATTAAAATTCTTTTTGTAGAAGCTTTGGAAAAAAATGCCAAGTTATGCTAAGTTTATGAAAGAAGTTTTAAGTAAAAAAAGAAGTTTAAAGATTATGAGACTGTTGCACTTAGTGAAGAGTGGAGTGCAATAATTTAGAAAAAAACTTGCTCAAAAGATCAAAGATCCTATTAGTTTCACCATACCTTGTGCAATTGGAGAAAATTTTTTTGGAAAAGCTTTATGAGATTTTGAAGCAAGCATTAATCTCATGCCATTATCTATATTTAGAAGATTAGGTTTATGAGACATTTCTCCCACTAGTCAAACCCTATAGCTAGCTGATTAATCTATCATATACCCTAAAGGGGTTATAGAAGATGTGTTGGCTAAAGTGGATAAATTTATCTTCCATGTTGATTTCATTATGTTGGATATGGAAGAAGATAAAGAAATGTCTATTATTGTAGGGAGATCTTTCCTAACTACCGGACATGCAATGATAGATGTGCAAAAAAGAAAATTAATCATGAGAGTTAATGATCACAGAGTAACATTTAATGTACTCAAATCAATGAAGTGTCCTAATAGAGGAAAAGATAGTAAATGTTACATAATGGATATGATTCATCATATGATTGCTAGTCATTTTCAAGAAAGATATGAAGTCGTATCAGATCAAAAAGATGAAGTAATTTTGGACCAAAGAGAATTAGAAAATGAAATTGAAAGAGATTCTGAAGATGAATCAAATGAAAAAAAATACCGAGGAATTAAATTATGTTCAGGAAGAATTTGAAATTTTAGTTATTACTCAAAAATAGTAAACCTATGATACCATTTATTGAAAAAACTCCTAAACTTGATATGAAAGTTCTACCTACTCTTTTAAATATGCATGTTTGGGGAATTCATTTACATTACTTTTTATTATATCCTTAGCGCTAACTACAACACCAGAAGAAAAATTGTTGGAGACATTAAAATATCATAAGAAAGCCTTTGGATGCACATTAGCTGATATTAAAGGAACCAGTCCTTAAATCTGTATGCACAGAATTTTAATGGAGGATAATTATAAGCCTAGAGTTGATCCTCAAAGAAGATTAAATCCTATAAAAAAGATGTTTTTAAGAAAAAAAAATTAAAGTGGCTGGATGTTGGAATTATTTTCCAATTATAGGTAGTTCTTGGGTTAGTCCTATTTGTTGTGTTGTTAAGAAAGGAGGAGTGAATGTGGTTGCAAATGAAAAGATTTTATTAATTAGTACATAAAAAGTTATTGGATGGCGAATCTGTATTGATTATAAAAAATTAAATTCCGCAACGAGGAAAGATCATTTTCTTTTCCCTTTTTTGGAGCAAATGTTAGACAGGCTAGCTAGGTGCCATTATTTTTTATATTTGGATGGATATTTTGGATATCACCAAATACCTATTTCTCTTGAGGATCAAGAGAAGACAACTTTTACTAGTCCTTATGAAATATTTGCTTTCAGGAGAATGTCATTTGGATTTTGTAATGCACCTGTAACTTTATTAAAATCTATGATGTCAATTTTTTGTGACTTAATTGAGAAAGGAATTTAAGTTTTTATGGATGATCTCGCATTTTTTTGGAACTTCTTTAAACTCATCTTTAGATCATTTAACAAATTTTTAATTTATGATTGCACGGGGAATTGTGTCAGGATGTAGGATTTCAAAGAAAGGCATGGAAGTAGATCAAGCAAAAATTAAATTCATTACTGAATTACCACCTCCTACTAATGTTAGAGGAATCAAAATTTTTCTAGTACATGCTGGGTTCTATATGCGTTATATTAAAGACTTTTATAAAATTTCCAAGCCTTTATGTCAACTTTTGGAAAAAGATACTAACTTTGATTTTAATGAGAAATTCCTTAATGCTTTCAATATATTAAAAGAAAAATTAGTCACTGCATTTATTATTATTTCACCTGATTGGATAAAACATTTTTAATTAATGTGTAATGTAGTGATTGTGTCATAGGAGTTATTTTGGGGCAAAGATATGATAAATTTTTTAAAGGAGTATGCTAAGCTAGTAAAACCTTTAATGAAGCTCAAATTAATTATACTACTAGTAAAAAGGAATTATTATCTATAGTATATGCTTTTGATGAATTTAAACCTTATCTTATTGGAACCAAATCTATTGTGAATATTGATCATTCTGCTACAAATTATGGATAGGAAGGGTACTGATAATCAAATTGTTGATCAAAACCATAACTAATTAGATGGGTCCTTCTGATGCAATAATTTGATTTTCAAGTTGTGGATATGTACGGTACTGATAATCAAATTGTTGATTATTTATCAAAGCTTGAAAAGTAAAATGACAACTTTAATGGCGAAATTAATGAAAATTTTTCTGATAACAATTATAAGGAATTAATGAATGGCTAGTTTCATGGTATGCAGATATAATTAACTATTTAGTTAGTAACATTTTACCATATGGATTAGATAGCCATCAAATTACAAGTCATTCATGACTCTAAATTATATTTTTGTACCCTTATTTATATAAATAATGTTACGACTTAGTTATTCCAAGATGTGTAACAAATGAAGAAACTTAATAAATTATACATAAAGGTTATAAACAGATTTTGTGGGACATTTTGAGGTCGAAAAAAGTTGTATTTAAACTTTTGCAACATGAATTTTATTGGCCTATACTATTTAGAGATGTTAATTACTATATAAAAACTTTTGATAGATATTAAAGAGTAGGCAATATTTCTAGAAGAAATGAAATGCCCTTAATTTTTACTATGGAAGTTGAAATTTTTAAAGTTTGGCGTTTAGATTTTATGGGACATTTTTTACCATCTTTTGAAAAAATTTATATATTAATAGTTGTGGATTATGTTTCTAAATGGATTAAAGCAGTTCTTCTTCCTCATTGTGATGCTAAAAGTCATGAAAATTTTCAAAGAAAAATATTTTTACAAGATTTAGAATGTTGAGAGTAATCATTACAGATAAAGGAAGTCATTTTAAAAATAGAATAATTGAAACATTAACTCAAAAAATATGGGATAAAACATGAAATTGCCACAACTTATCACATTTGGACTAGTGGTTTAGATGAAGTATCCAATCAAGAAATTAAAAAAAATATTTGAAAAGACTGTAAATTATAATAGAAATGTCATTATATAGGACTGCTTACAAAACTATTAAAAGAATGTCGCTATATAAGCTCATATTTGGAAAAAACTTGACATTTACAGATTGAAATAGAACATAAAGCTTACTGAACAATAAAAGAACTTATTATAATTTAAAAGATGCTCAAGAAAACAATTATTCGAATTAAATGAGCTTAATGAGATGAGAAGTGAATCTTATGAGAATGAAAGAAGTTATAAGAAGAAAATGAAACCGAGGCATGATCCTAAAATTTTGAAAAAGTATTTTTAACCTTGACAAGAAGTTTTACTATGTAATTCAAGATTGAAGTTATTTCTGGGAAAACTTAATTCCAGGTGGTCACGACCACTTATTATGGTAAAAGTTTATCCAAATGGAGCTGTTGATATTGAAAATCTTAAGACTGAAAGAATAATCAAGGTAAATGGACACGGATTAAAAGCTTATATATGTGGTGATAGTCTCACATTTGAGAAGATCTTAATGTTGGGCTGATGACGTTAAACCAAATGCTTTGTGGGAGGCAGCCCATAGTTATTAGCATGTTTTTTTTTTGATTATTTTTGTGATGAATTTTTTATGTAATTTGGAGTCTCACATGATTATTTTGGCACAAAACATTATCATATTAAAGAAATTGAAGATCAGATGAAAGAAATTCAAAATTTGGAAAAGGTAGGCTCATGCTATAGCGAGAGAGCTGGTGCTATAGCACCGCAACTCGAGTAACTTACTTTGAATAGGCAAAATTTAGTTTTATATCCTCCTTTTCTTTATAAAACGACCTAGAAACCCTTCAACTTTGTAAGAAATTTGGAGAGATTTGAGAGTAGATAAGTAATTTCTACTTTAGAGATTATGGAGAGCAATGACAATGGAAGATTTGAAGATAAGAAGATGATGCATAAGGACACTCAAACTTATTTCAGTGGATTTTGTGACATTGAGTTTAGAGCAACTTATTGATAAACTTGAGAATATTGAAGGTGAGATCTCTCAATTGAATACCAAGTATAAAAACTTGTTCTACTTATTTGAAAATTTGGATTGGCAGTTGAAACTTTATTTCAATAATTTGGCATGTTTTCAAAATTATCGAGTTACGATGTATATCACCAACAAGTGAATTGATGATAGGATGGCTTTGAAATTTACTTGTATTCCTTTCTATCATGCTTACGGCCGTAACTACTTGGAGGGTGAACAGGAGGGTGAGACCATTATTCACAACTAGTCTTAAATGATTCCTTTTATAAATATATGTGTTAGTAACTAGTTCTTCTGTGTAGTGTGCCAATATGGTCATTATTAAAACTTTAGTACTTTTGGATTTGATGTTTTTGTTGTATTGATATGTTACTATGACTTTATTGTGTCATTTGTATTAAACTTGTTATTAATATATGAAAACTAGTTTTGTGTTGTTGGAATGATGGATTAGAATATTGAATAGTTGGAATTTGGAATGATGTCAAACCCAAAAATGTTCATTAAAACTGGAAACTTAAGCTTTAAAAATCCTAGATTTTCTATAATCTATCATAATATAAAAATCTTAAGATTTTAGATAGGTTTGAATGGTGCTATAGTGCTGAACCAACCCGAGAGCAATTTACTAAACCTGGACCTCCTGTTTACTATATTTTCTACCTTAGATTATCTTCTTCCTCCATTATTTTACATTTTGCTTCCCTAAGACTTAGAATGTGCTTGATTGGCTTGAATTTAGGGCTTCAAACTAATCTTTGGGTAAGATCTTCATATTGTCTTTTGAAATTTTTGATTTCACTAAAAATTTCTTCCACATTGTGGGTTTGACTGAACATCCTAAAATATGTTTCAAATAGTGTGAAATCCATGGGTGAAAAAATATTTAGTTCAGAATGTGTTTGTTGGAGCCTAAAAATTATAAATTTGAGAATTATTGGTATTTTTATTTGAATTTTCTTGATTTATCATGGCTCCTAAAATGTAGAAAGGTCAAGGAAAGGGAGTATTTACTTTTGATCAATTTGCTAGTATCAAAGCATATGACAGATACAGCGATCTGCAATCTAAGAAATTGATTGCAAAATGAAGTTTTCTTCATCATGATGTAACGAATGAATATTTAATTGTGGAGCGATAGTGGGAGAGCCTTTACTATTTCACTGTCATCGTTGTTATTTCTGTTGTTCTAGAATTTTATGTTGATTCAGAAAATGAATCTGAAGATTTAGTTTATGTGAGAGGGTAGTATGTGGATATTAATTATGTTAGCATCAATCATATTTACAAGCTACATAGTGTTCCGATATGTTTTTATTCTGAGTTCCATTCTACTAACGATGAACTGGATGAGATTATAGGATTTTTAATTGATGGTAATGGAGTTTTGAAGATTAAGAATGGACATCAGGTAAAATTTTCTTTCTTAAAGCTTAATGTTTATTCTCGTGCATGGCATTACTTTATTTTTGGTTGATTTCTTTCTATTAATTACATTTCTAAAATAAATTGAACAAGAGCTACATTAAATTATTGCATTGTTGACCTCACTTTTGGTTGAGGTCTAGTTTTTCCTGTTTAGTAGCCTAGGGACAAGNTTTCACTATTGTGAAGGTGTGGGTGAAGTTAATTTGTGTTTGATGGACTGTGGAGGTGTATTGGGTTCTTTCTTAGTTTTTGACAAGGTTTCAAGCTCAAAATTGAGCTCCGACAATGGGAATGGGTGAGGGAAAATGGTTGGAATGCACTGAGGGGATCTTAGGGAAGCTCTGTGTGAAGTTTGGAGAGGCCTCTCTAAGAAAATGTTAGCACTTTTTTTAACGGCCATGGAGGTGGCCTTTTATAAAAATGGGGTTATGGGGCTGTCGTGGCCAATTAGGAGGTGTAATGTGGTGCTTAAGTGGAGGGCAGAGGAGCTCCATAATTTGATTTGGATGAACTGACCTCTAGGTTTGATTTGGGTGAGGTGCCATGGGGGTGGCTCTCGGTTTTGAGCTTTTCCTGCCACTAGGCTGGCCGGCTGGTCAGGGGGAGGTGGTGAGGAGCTCAGGGAACCCAGAGGAATCCATCACAACAATTTAATGCAAATGTGCTTTGATTTAACAAAGATATCTTAAGCATGTGCATTTTTAGAAATGAGATCCATTAATTTGGGGGACCTTTGGTCCATGGCTTGATTTAAGTGATTTCATGGTGTTTAGACTGGTCACTAAGTCCAACTAATGGCTATGGTGGAGTTAATTTGGTGGCTTTAGGGTGGTTAGGTCACATTTGGTGCATGGGTCCAAGTGGGTGCAAATGACCAAAAATTGGGTTTGCGCTAGGTTATTCATGTCAATTGGCCCAAATAATTGTTGAATTTGGTGTAGATGATTATAAGGAACAACTTTGGTGAAGGATGGAAGTGGTTTTAAGTCCAATTGAAGGGTCAATGTGAAGGAAATTTGAACTTTAATCAATTTGGTCATGTTGGGCTAGGCTTGGGTTAGCCTTGGGCTAAGTCCAAATTGATTGTTTTAAATGGTCAATAGGGACCTCATGAAGAGTTTTCAACATGAATTGGATGCCAATTTGGAGGTTAAGTTAATCAATTGGGTGAAATTTGGGGACTTAGCCAATTTGGGGCTAAATTTGAGAATTTTGGATTTAGGGCAAAATCAAATGGATTTGACACTTCACCAAGGCAAATTGATGGTTGATTTTGATGTATAAGAATGTTATAAAGATTTTTCAACATTAATTGAGGCCAATTGACTAGGTTATGGGTTCAATTTGGTGAGATTAGGTCATATGGTCAACATTGGAGTTTTAACCCAAATCAAAATTGGGCTCAAATCATGGACCAATTGAGCTTGTATTTGGTTTATTTTGGTCATATCAAAGTTAATTTGAGTTTAGGATTGTAATTGGGGTCAATTGAGATCAAATTGATGGACATTTGAGTTGGATTTGGGGAAATTTAAGCCTTTTAAAGGTAAATTTGGGGATTTTGGTTAAAGATGGTCAAATTGGCCAAATTGGGTCATGTGATAGTTGAGAGAAATGAAATTGGTGATATTTATGATTTATTGGGATTTTTTTGGGAATTTTTGGAATTTTTTGGATTTTGAGCTATGGAGGGGTATTTTGGTAATTTGGGGGTGTTTTAGGGGTAAAAGGCCAAGATGGGTATTTTGGTAGATTTGAGGTACCAACCATCACAAATAAGTCATGGAACAATGGAAACCCCATTTTGGGTCCTCTACATAGTGGTCTTAGCTAAACCATAGCCCTAGGGCTAGTAGGTTTAGGGGACCATCTACTTGAGTATCCCAAAAGATCAAGAGATCTAGGCTAGAAATTTGAGTTTAGGGTTGTGAGTGATTGTGGGTGCAGATATATGTAGTGAGTGTCTTAGCTCCAGACCAGCACCCAAGGTCAACCCTAAGGTCCAGCAATCCTAAGGGTGACTCATCTTGAGTTTCCCCCATAGTGACCCCACCTACTAAGTATTTAGAGTTTTAGAGCAATATGTGGAACTTCAAAGTTGAGTGGAGAAGAGTTTGGAATTTCTAGTGGTGAGGGTTCCATGTCTAGTTTTCTAGGAATAGTTAACATGAAAAGTCATATGGCTAGACCCTAGCCTACTAAAGAGGAAAAACTAAATCTCAACCAAAAATGAGGTCAACAACCCTAAACCTAGGTTCAACCTAACTTGAACCTAACCCTAAATGTTTGGTCTAACCCACATTCAACCCAACCTAAACCCTAAACCTAGGTTCAACCTAACTTGAACCTAAATCCAAATGTTGGGTCTAACCTAAATTAGACCCAACCTAAACCCAAACCTAGATTCAAACTAACTTAAACCTAATCATAATATTTGGTCCAAACCATATTAGACCCAACCAAAACCCTAAATCTATTTTCAACCTAACTTGAACTTAATCTTAAATGTTGGGTCTAACCCATACTAGAACCAATCTAAGCCCTAAACCTTAATTCAACCTAACTTGAACCTAACCTTAAATGTTAGGTATAACCGACATCAGACCCAACCTAAACCCTAAACTTTGGTTCAAAATAAATTTACATTAACTTTAAATGTTGGCTCTAACCCATATTATACCCGAACTAAACCCTAAATTTAGGTTCAACCTAACTTGACCTAACCCTAAATGTTGGGTCTAACCCATATCAGACCCAAACTAAACCCTAAACCTATGTCCAACCTAACTTAAAGCTAACCCTAAATGTTGGGTATAACCTATATTAGACATGACTTAAACTATAAACCTAGATTCAACCCAACTTGAATGTAACTCTAAATGTTGGGTCTAACCGACATTAAACCCAACCTAAACCTAAAACCTAGGTCAGCCCAAATTGAACTTAACTTTAGGATTAACTCAAACTGAACTAACCCTAAATCCTTAGGGATAACTCAAATTGGACCTAACCTTAAATCCTTAGGGTTAACTCAAATTGAACCTAAACCCTAAGCCTAACCTACATTGAACTAAGTCAATGATCCACCTTAAAATTGCCTATTTTCTTATGCACGGTTTATACTCAATTTTTGAGGATATAATACTTTAATGAAGGGTATTTTTATGATTTTGGTTGCTGGTGCAAGAAAAAAGAGTTTAAGAGTAAAAAAGAGCAAAAATACATAAAAAGGAGAAAATTGGGCTAAATTGAAGAAAAGTACCAAACTAGCTGAACTGTCGCCTAAGTGCCAAATGCAAAAATTGGCTGGTGCCTAGGCGCAATAGTTGGACACCTA
This sequence comes from Phalaenopsis hybrid cultivar, assembly GCA_002079205.1. NCBI lineage: Eukaryota > Viridiplantae > Streptophyta > Magnoliopsida > Asparagales > Orchidaceae > Phalaenopsis > Phalaenopsis hybrid cultivar. Next base: position 127,396 of record JXCR01138720.1, on the reverse strand, counting down.
GGCACCACAATTATTTTCTAGAAGATTCATTTAATGAGGCCAAAATTTAAAGAGGTGTATGAAGAGTCCCTTGGTCGTTTTTGAAGCTTTATAAATATAGATTAACTCCAAAAGACTGGGGAGGTCGGATCTATAGAGTTTTATAGTGTGTGAGTGTGTTAAGTGTGAGAAGTTTTCTTATGAATCTTTGTTATTTCTGGAGTTTGTGAGTCTTGTAAGTGTTATTGGAGTTAAAGAAGTCAGATAACTTCAAAGGAATGCTTGGGGGAACATTCTAGAAAAGTATTTGTATCTTTGTCTTTAAGTTTTGTACTTTGGATTGGAATTTTATAAATACTTTTTGTTTTGTTATCCCCGCGTGAGTAGTTTTCCTTCATTCTCCTTGCAATATGAATTAATTAAGTGATTTTGACTTTTTTTAGAACTTCTTTTATTTCTAAAAATTGTGATGATATTTTTATCAGTCATTCATTTACTTTACAATTTGGTCACTTGTATTGTTAAAACATGTTCATAAACTTATAGATCCGAAAGGGCTAAGATTTCTTAGCTTGTAAGTATCACATTCTACCTCGAAATGTGCAGTCATGATCGTCCCGAAGGGGGATGCAAATAGATATGGAGATAAAATTTGATGATCATAGAATTGATGTTTTTAGAGTGACATGCTAGATTATTTAATCAATTTGGTCTAAAGATTGGAACTAAGGGTCACTAGTAGGTCCTATAGAAAGGGCACAGTGGGTAATTTTGGAGTGAGAGACTAGAACCTACCCAACACTACAATATATGTCGACATCAACTTTAGATGAGTCAATGTTCTTTTCACAATTCAAAAGAAAGTAAAGAATATGTATGCTCTTATTTAGCACAATACCACATTTAAGTTTCTAAAAAATTTTGAAATTCTATATTGATTATGAATTATTGGCAAGGAGAAAGGCTCTTCTTATATATTGTCTAAGTCATTACATTTACTTTTATTGTAGATTTTAGTAAACTTAATTTTCATCTTTAGATAATTATTGTAATCTTAAGTAAAGTTTTCTTAAAGTCAAAATTCATGTGTTTCATTTTATTATTTTCTTGTTTGTAGCTTCCTCGTGGGATCAAAACTGGGGGTTTTTAAAGAAAACTCTATATTACTTGAAACGATATGTATACTTGTGTAGTACCCCTAGTGATAAAATTATTTCTTTAATTTTTATCATATTACATTTGTACTCACTAGCCGCTATATATAATTTGGGTCAAGTTTTTGGCATATTAAGGAACATAAATATCTACGTAATTGTGGGCAGGTAAAGTTTTTAGCATCGTTGCCGGAGAAGCGACGGAAAAACAAAACTTTAAAGGAAATATCTTTTTCAGGATTTTCTTTTAACTTTATTTTTGATTACTAAAAAATTTAGTTTTTACTTAAAAATTTCAAAAATTACAAAATTTTGAAAATTACAATATAGTTATAAAAAAATCGTAAATAATAAAAATTTGCAAAAACTGAAAAAAGAAAAAAATAATTTTATTTAGATTTCTTTATTATTTTATTTTCTGAATTTCACTTTTTGTATGCAAAGTTCAGAAGCTGAAGGTTTAGTACCTTACGAATTTTAATTAGAGAGAACCATAAGATAAATTTGAAAGCAAAAACAACTTCACAATTTTCAAGAAATGGCAAACACATCACAAATTAAAATTGAAAATTTTACTAATGAAAATGAACATCAAAATTTACAAAGACCTTTAAGGGATTATGTAAACCCTATGGCAGATGAAATTTACTTAAGTATTCAAATCCCTGTTGTAGCGACTAACTCATTTGAACTTAAACCTACAATAATACAAATGGTGTAACATAATCAATTTGGGGGAACACCAACTGAGGATCTTAATTTACATCTTACAAGTTTTCTAGAACTTTGTGCTACATTCAAATATGATAGTGTATCAAACAATTCGATTAGACTTAGAATTTTTTTTTTCTTCAAGGGATAAAGCTAAGATGTGGTTAAACTCATTAGCACATAGATTTATTAAAACTTAGGGAGATGACACAAAAATTCCTGGCTAAATATTTGTTTCCTTAAAAAACTCCTAAGCTTAGAAATGATATTACTTCTTTTATTTAGTTTGAAGGGGAGTCAATTTATGAGGCTTGGGAACAATTTAAGGAACTCCTTAGAAAGTGTCCACATCACGATTTACTTGACTGGTTAATTATTCAGACATTTTACAATGGGTTAATAAGATCCCTTAGATCTATAATTGATGCTACTACTGGAGGATCTTTAATGTCAAAATCATTTGATGAAGCTCATGCCTTAATTGAAGAAATGACTACGAATAATTTTCAATAGCCCTCAGAAAGGGTAAATCTAAAAAGAGTGGCTAGTATTTATGATAATGATGCTTTTACCATCTTAGTAGCTCAAGTTGTTGCATTATCTTAGAAGCTAGATAATTATGCTATGTTTTTTTCTCAAATACCTCAAGCAAGTGTAGAAAAATTATTAGGACAAACGAATGATTCTCAATCATTAGAAACATTACATGCAATTGCTAATAAAACTAATAACCTATATTCAAACTTTTATTAATAAGGTTGGAAAACCCTAATTTTAACTGGAACAATTTTGGTGGTGGAAATCAGCAACGAGGGAACAATCAAGCAAACCCAACAGGAAACTGGAACAATCAAGGTAATTCTAACTATCGACTTTATTATCCTCCCTGCTTTAATAATCAATAATTTAAGGAAAAGAATTTGTCTATAGAAGTAGTTTTGCAAATGGGTAATCAAATACAAATTCAAAGTGTTGCAATAAGAAATATTGAGAATCAACTGAGACAAATTGCTAACACACTTAGCAATAGACCCCAGGGAACACTTCCTAGTAATGATGAAGTAAATCCTAAGACAAAGGAACGAAACAAGAACAAATTAAAACTGTTCAACTTAGGAGTGGAAATGAATTAAAAGTTTGAAGTCAAAAAGAGATTGAAGAGAGAGAGATTAAATAACCTAAAGAAACTATTTCTGAAAACCTAGAACAACATGTATCTCCAACTAAAAATGATTTAGAAAGACCACTACCTCCTTTTCCTCAAAGACTGAGACAGTAAAAGCTTGATCAACAATTTTAAAATTTTTTGAGATATTTAAGAAGCTTATAATCAATATTTCATTTGTGGAAGCTTTGAAACAAATGTCAAGTTATGCCAAATTTATGAAGGAGATATTAACAAGAAGAGGACGTTTGAAGCTTATGAGACTGTTGCACTGAGTGAAGAATGTAATGCAACAATTCAAAAGAAGCTTCCTCAAAACCTTAAAGACTCTGGTAGCTTCACAATACCATATGCCATTGGAGAGAAATTTTATGGAAAAGCCTTATGCGATTTGGGAGCTAGCTTTAATCCATGCCTTTATCTATTTTTTGAAGGTTAAACTTAAGTGAGATTTTTCCCACCACTGTAACCCTTCAGTTAGCTGATCAATCTATTACTTATCCTAAAGGGGTTATAGAATATGTACTTGTTAAGGTAGATAAATTTATCTTCTCTGTGGATTCCATAGAGGATAGAGAGAATGGAATGGCCATTGGAAATAAGTTTGTGCATAATGATGCCCAAACCTTTTTCAATGGGTTCTTAGCATTGAGTTTGGAGAATGTGACGAACAAGTTAGGGAAGATTGAAGAGGAGTTTTCCAATCTAAACAACAAGTTGCATGAGATGTATCACCAGTATGAGCACTTTGAGTGGCAGATGAAACTTCAATCTGACCACATGGCTAGTTATCAAGATGCCAAGGTATTCATGTATAGCAAGAACAAATGGATTGATGAAAAGATAGCTATGGAATTTCCTCTTTCCCTTGCCTTCTACACATTTGATCATATATATTTAACATGTGAGAGGGGTGACGAGAAGGAGATCAACAAGGATTGATCATTCGAATAAGATTCTAGTGTTTGTGTTTCATGTTTGTGTTTACTTTAGTAAATGATGTGTTACGTGTGCTACTTTAACTTGTTGCTGATTGTGAGTTAGTTTGCTTGTGTTGATTTGCTTAATTGTGTTTGTGTGTGATATTGTACTATTGTTTGAAAGTTTAATGAAAGTTATGTTTTTGTAAACCCTGTATTAGAATGTTGGAATTAATTTTAAATTGAAAATTGGAAGATAGAAGATGTTAGGGAAATAATAAAAATGAGGGGTGTGTTAAATTAAAGAGAAATTTTTGTTTAAAAGGCTTAGTCTTACTGTGCTATACTCCCAAGGAAAGAAAAATTTCAGGTCTAGCGCCTACACGCCAGACCATCCACATAGCTTGGCGCCTAGGCGCCAAAACCAGTTCCTAGGCATCGGTTCAATTGAACCAGCCGAAACTCAAAATTTTCGCAATTTAAGCTGAACCCACACCAGCTTATACATTGATCTAACTAAGAGTAAACCTAATGATGTCTGTAAGATCCTACTAAATTGAGACTCTTAATCCTTTAACTTTATAAAATTTTTGAATGTTTGATTTTCTTAAAAATAATTTTATATTTTTGAAACTTTATATTTCAAATGTATTAGAATTTAATTATGTATAATTTATAAAAATAAATAATAATTATTATCAAATATTCATTTTTACCCGAGAGTAATCAAGTATAACTTCTTTAGATGATGGTTATATATGTATAACCACCCCTCCTTCTCATCCATAAACTTGGCCAACTTTCCCATCTTCCCGCTTTTTTATCATTTTTAAATTATCTTGTAAAATTTTTTATATTTTATTATTGAAATAAATAACAGTTTGATGTCATTTTCATACTATTTTGAGAGAAAAAAATTCAAGGTAATTGCTTAATGGGTGGCCTAACTATGGAAAGTTTGATGATCTTTTCTATTTAGTCGCTTTTGTAAGTCATTATCTTTTATTTTTCGTATTACCAATTCATGTTTCTCACTGTAGTTCTCCCTTACTCCCTTTAATCTACCTAATAATAATTTTTATTTTACTGATTAAAACATTCCACCAAAATCCCAAAAGTATGGCCAACTAATATAGTAAGAAATATGACCTAGTATAGTTCCGAACCCATTTTATTGGTCTTAAGAACTTGAAAAATTTACCATAAATCCTTAAAATATTCTAAAATCATTCTTTTATCAAATCCTATAGTTTCAACCCTATACTTTATGCATTAAACCCATCAATAAACTTGGTTAGGGTTCTCACCCTGCTCAGTTAATTCCAACCAACTCTATCTATCACTAACACTATCTAAAATTGAAAAAATCTATAAAAATCAACTAGAGAAATTCCTTAACTAAATTCATTGATTCTATAACCATCTCAATTATAAAATTTTAAAAACAAATCAAAACCCAATTTTTTTTTTAAAACTCGGTCAATTCTTATTTAGTTCTAGAATTGCATCCAATTCACCCAGCAAACCAACTTGAAATCACTATAAGAGTATTTTTTTGTTCTCTCTTCCAACTAGTTAATTTAGAGTGATCGACTTATCTCTTATGTTTAAAAATCTCAGTATTTTTTATTAGATTCCTCTTCAATCTCTTCTTTTTACTAAATAAGTATTTTTATAATATCTTTTGTTCACAGTGGATGACAGATTATCATAGTGAATGAATTCAACCTCTTATGAATTTAAACCATATTTGTTAGTCTTCAACTTAAAAATTTTGAAGAAATGTCATATCTAAGGTTTTTTTTATTATTATGTCTGTCAATTAAAATCCTAAAACTAATCTAGTCCATTCAACTATGCAAAGTTTTCACATAATCTTCCCATTTTAAAATCTAAAAGTAGGAAAATTAAAGAGTATAAAAAATTTTAAACTCTTCTAATTGTTGTTAAACTCTTAACTTCTAAATTTGGTTTCATGATCTTGACTTTCTTTAGTTGTCCTTACCATAATTTTAAAGTCAAACTAGTTGCTTTCAAGTTAATCACTTCATTATAGCAATCCATATTTTTTCATTTGTAAATATAATTATAATGATAAATTCTCTGTCGCGCTTCACAACCTTCCGTCTTCATTTCAGTCGAAGACCCAACTCACTGCATGTTTAACCTTCGAAAAAAGTTACTCGACAGCGCAGCTACGTGCGTTCTTCTCCCATCGATTAGGAGCGCAGAACCAGCAGCAAGCATCGCAAACGACTAGGGTTTCAGACGGGCATTCCTTGCAGGGTCGCAGGTTCGACCCCCTGAGGTCGCCGGAGGGCAGACGGTGATCACCATCAATTGTCCGAACACGATCGGGCTCGGATGCGAACTATGCCGCGTGATTCTTTTCTTCGGTCTGAATATCGTTCGAGGAGGTAGAAAACCGCATGTTATCTACCAAATTTAAATTTATTTGTTTTAACAAAATGTGAGGATTTTGGTTGATGCTGAAATTTGGAGTTTTGATTTCTGATAGATGCAAGCACGGATGGGAAGTGGTGTTATGTGGTGTTTTGGAAAAAAATACATACGTCCAGCGTACGCAGCACAGAGTGCGTCATCCAATGGGAGCATGACACATCAGCAAAACCGGTCTCACCGCGTAGATTTTAAATATTCCCCGCGTGACCTGTCGACCTAGCCCGTGCGGTACATATGGAGGTAATACATGAGCAATAACCGACCCGTAACCGCCCTGTTGGATGCTGCGATACAGTCCTAATAACCTACCTGTAACTCTGAGAAACCGCGGACCCTCTGTACCACGGCTGTGTAACTGCGCGGTAACCTCCGGACGATATGAACCGGGCGTGTAACGTTGCGGTAACCTCCAAAGCCCTGTACCGCAGCTTTGTAACTTTGCGGTAACCTCCAGACCAAATGTACTGATCGTCTAACGTTGCGGTAGCCTCGATAGCCTATGTACCGTCTTAGTAATTTCTAGCAACCATCGTGTAACCTTCGCTTAATGCCCGCAAAATGTACTGCTCAAATGCCCGTGGTACAAATTTAGACAGTAAGAATTCTTTTTCGAAACAGGGTTGACGTTTTTGTTTGCGCCTAGGGTCGCCTTCCTTTCGAACGTTAAGATACTGTTTAAGGTTTCACATTTGGATTCTGAAGCAATATTAAAAGGGAGAATATTGGAGAGACTACGGTCTTGTTAGAAGAGGCGAATGTTGCGCAGTTTGACGAGGCAGAGAAGCCGAATGTGGAAGAGGTCAAGAAGCTAGAGGTCGAGCAGCCAAAATAATTGGCGAAGGGTGGACGTAAGAAGAAGGATTTACAAGTCTCCAAGACGGAGAGCAGCGAATCTATTAAGAAACCCCAAGCCGTTTTTAGTTATTTTGAGGCTTTGTTTTGTTCTCTGTAAAGGTTTTATTATGGTTTGTTGTTGTGATCGTAAATATCACTGTGAGTTATAAGAATTTATTTAAAGTTTAGAATGTTGAAGTTTAAGGATTATTTCCTTAAAAGAAAATTTTCAACGCTTATATAATGTTAAACTATTTGTTGCATTTTTATAGGTTTTTTAGCGCAAAATCAATGAATTGCAGATGTTGTTCATTTGCAGTACGAGAAGCTCTTGATAAGATCCGGCCAACCATCGATGAGCACACATGAAATAAGTTGGAAGCCATGAGCTTGGTTCTATTTTTTGAACTCACTCCGTACCCTCAGGATCATATTCTGATAATGCACATATTAAGATGTTGGATATTGATCGAATGAGATTTCAGCTGGGTGGGAAAGAACTTAGATTTGATCCTGATCAAGTTGCCCTCCTGATAGGCATGCCCAATAGAGAGTAACCCGTATGCTGGAATAAATCTCCTTCCTACAGCACCGAAAAACTTATCAATTTTGAGCCAGAGCAGTCGTCTGATCGCTTTATAGAATTATTAATAAAGTTTTTATGGACTAATTTAATTTTTCTTTCAAGCAATTTTAGAGTATCCAAGCAACCGCCTTCTCTTTGTGAGGATGTAGAAGCTTTCAGCTCGTATAATTGGTCTGTTATAGTATGTGACTTTTTGATTGAACAATTGAACCTATGTGCCATGAAAGTTAGGACGACTCAACCACTTGAATACATTATTTGTTTTTCTTTTAACGATTTGTTTTCTGCACATTACTACTGAATTTTTTTTTCATAATTTTGTTTATACCAAATATTTATTTTAACATATTTCAATGACTCCGGTTTTATGAGCACACATCCTTGGTCGTCCCATCGGTTCCCGATGTTGGACTCCAAATGCTGAGGTGGCCAGTAAATGTAAGATGGAATGCTTTATAAATTCACCTAGCCTTCAATATGCTCAGCCCTGCCGAGGTGAATTTAATAATTTTCAATAGAAATTGGTATTATGGTCATGTTATACATTGATTGACCTTTATTGTTTGTAATTTTTTTGCAGGTCTATGATTTTTTTCTTGATGTAAAAGAAAGTGAAGATCACTTACTTGCCACTTCCCTTGAAGAGCCCTCCAGCCCTGCAAAGCTTCTCCCACAGCGGGAGACTCATTCCATACCACAGTCACGCATGTTAGTTGAGGTATCTTCTATAGTACCTTATCATATCGGTCCTCAACCAATCTACAACCATACATTTGAACAGACGAGTCAAAGACTTGAATTTGAAGAGATTCATGAATTATTTAAAGATCAACAAAAAATTATATTGGATTTTCACGTAATTGTTGACAGTCGTTTAACGCGTTTAGATAATACAGTTTTAGACTTTCAAGACTTTGTTGAAAGTCGTTTGACAAAGTTAGAGAATGCGATGATAAATTTAAAGTGTCATGTCATGAATGTAGAAAAAATAATAAAACAAACATATGGGGAATTGACGAGAAGATGGGTCAGAGAGTCCCCACAAAGAAGTTTCATCCAAAGGATTAAGGAGAGACTAAATAGAATAAAGAGGGCTCTCAGTTTCCCATATGCAGTTTTCGAAAGGAAGAGAAAAAAACCAATAAAGGAATCGGTTGAAATTTTACACGAAGAGGAAGCGGGTGTAGATCAACATCCTAAATCTCCCCTAAAAGAGGTTGCAATTGTACATAAAGAGGAAGAGAAGCACCTACCGACCACTCATTTTTCTAGTGAGGACTGCCCAGACAATGTATGAAATGTTTTCTTCTAGCATTTAAATATGGGCATTAAATATTCTGATTTTCTTATCTTACAGGTCCAACCAGAATCACAGGTGATCGATTTTCCTGTTAGAGATGAAATTCTAGATTATATGCGGGAAACAATCGATATATGTTGTAGAAAATTCACGAACTTCGTAGTTCACCTAATATTTTTAGTGTTCTGCATTAATTTTGTAACTGAAAACTGAAGTTTTTTTATATTTCAAATGTAGGGGTAACCTGTTAATTGATTTGGGACATGTTTCAGTACCGCGACGTTATCTCGATGAATTCTTGGGAAACAGCTGGTTAGGCAATGGACATGTTGATTGTTTTGCCATGTTGATAGAGAATAAGCGGTGTAACGCACATCTGCATAGATCGTACCTATATGTGTCTCCATGTCACTGAGTAAATTTTAAAAATTTAACGTTTTGTTATTTGTATTTACAAATATCTAACATGACCATATTTTGAATGTCATTTTGTTTTTCTTAATGTAGTTGTATAAACAAGATAACGTTAAACCCTTTATCCACATATTACAAATGATTCTATCCAAAAGACATAATTATTACTAATATCTGTAATAAATAATCAACATTGGACACTTCTTGTTGGGACACTAACAGAGGAGAAATTGAGAGTTTGTGACTCCTTACCAAACATAATGCATTTACATATCACCCAAAGCATTGTAAGATCTCACACGAGATCATTAACTATTGTCACATTCTAAATGTACAAATTGAAATATTTTTTTATTGACTCAACTCTAAATATACAGATTGAACATTTTTTATTGGATATCGGGGAAGCTTTCAAGGTTAATTTGAAGAAGTGGACAGTTGTAATGACCAGAGGAATTTCAGTGCAAAGTAATATTTTTTATTGCGATGTTTTTGTCTGAAAATTCATGGAGGCACTTGTACAAAAAGAGAAAGTCAATTAAGATGGAGAAAAAAGAGTGGCAGGAATTGATGTCATTATTCAAAGCAAAAATTGAATATGACATTTGTAAATTTGCTTTGTCAAAATCACAGTAAGTTTGAAAAAATAAGATTTATTGCAGCTTATACGATTTTTTTTACTGAAATTTAAAAATTGGATTGAACAGAATTGATATTTGACTTTTATCTGTGCCTCTTTATGAAATTTATAAATATCTCTTATAGTTTCTAAGAATTTTATCTACTCGTGGCAGGTTGCTTGATGACTACATCGTCTCATTCCTTCTTGTCGTTGAGTTTTCTGAAATAGTTAATGTTAACTAGCTTTTTGATAAAAGGGTTTACTTAGAATTTAATATGGTTTGTCCTTCAACTTTGCAATTAGCTTGTTTGTTTAATTTATTTTCCTTTGTGCAACAGATTGTTACTTAGAAGTGATGATGTAAAAATTTCGGAGCTGGTTTCTTACTTCAGCATAATGATTGTATGGAGGTTAATATGTATGGAAGTTGATCATCCAAAACCATTTCTCTTTGTATTAATCATCAACTTACTTTTGGATGATCATCAACTTCCATGCATATTAACCTCCATACAATCATTATGTTGAAGTAAAAAACTAGCTCCGACACTTTTGGATCATCACTTCTGAGTAACAAATTGTTGCACAAAGGAAAATAAATTAAACAAACAACCTAATTGCAAAGTTGAATGACATGAACAATATTAAATTCTAAGCAAACCCTCATATAAAAAACCTAGTTAATATTAACTATTTCAGAAAACTCAACGACAAGAAGGAATGAGACGATGCAGTCATCAAACAACTTGCCACGAGTAGATAAAATTCTTAGAAACTATAGGAGATATTTATAAACCTCATAAATAGGCACAGATAAAAGTCACATACCAATTGTGTTCAATACAATTTTTAAATTTCAGTAAAAAAATTCGTATAAGCTGCAATAAGTGTTGTCCTTTCAAACATACTGTGATTTTGACAAAGCAATTTTACAAATATCATATCCAATTTCTACTCTGAATAATGGCATCAATTCCTGCTACTCCTTTTTCTTCACCCAATTGACTCTCTTTTTGTACAAGTGTCTTCATATATTTACAGACAAAAACACCTCAATCAAAACTGTTACTTTGCACTGGAATTCCTCTGGCCATTACAACTGGTCACTTCTTCAAATTAACCTTGAAAGCTTCCCCTGCATTCCTTAAAAAATGTTCAATCTGTATATTTCGAGTTGAGTCAATAAACAAATATTTTAATCTGTATATTTAGAATGCGACAATAGTTAATGATCTCGTGTGAGGTTTTATAATGCTTTGGGTGATATGCAAATGCATTCTGTTGGGTTAGAAGTCATAAACTCTCAATTTCCCCTCTGTTAGGTCCCAACAAAAAATATCCAATGTTGATTATTTATTATAGGTATCGGTAATAAGTCTGTCTTCTGAATAGATCCTTTGTAATATTTGTGACAAATGGGTTAAACGTTATCTTGTCTATACAACTACATCAAGAAAAATAAAATGACATTCAAAATATGGTTATGTTAGATTTGTGTAAATGCAAATAACAAAACATTAAATTTTTAAAATTTGCCTAATGGCATAGAGACACATATAGGTACGATCTATACAGATGTGGTGTGTTATACCATTTATTCTCTATCAACATGGCAAAACAATTAACATGTTCATTGCCTAACTAACTATTTTCCAAGAATTCATCAAGATAACGTCGCAGCACTGAAACATGTCCCATATCAATTAACAGGCCACCCCTGCATTTGAAATAAAAAATTACTTTAGTTTACATTTACAAATTAATGCAGAGCACCCAAAAAATTAGTTGAACTAACAAGTCCGTGAATTTTCTACAACATATATCGATTGTTTCTTGCATATAATCTAGAATTTTATCTCTGCAGAAAAAATAATCACCTGTGATGCTAGCTGGACCTGTAAGATAAGAAAATCAAAATATTTAATGTCCATATTTAAATACTAGAAGAAAACATTTCATACATTGTTTGGGTAGTCCTCACTAAAAAAATGAGTGGTCGGTTGGTACTCTTCTTCCTCTTTATGTACAATTGCAACTTCTTGTCGGGGAGATTTGGATTGCTGATCTACACCTACTTCCTCTTCTTGTACAATTTCAACCGATTCCTTTATTGGTTCTTTTTTTCTCTTCATTTCAAAAATAATATATGGGGAACTGAGAGTCCTCTTTCTTCTATTTACTCTCTCCTTAATCCTTTGGATCAAGCTTCTTTGTGGGGACTCACCCATCTCGTCAATTCCCCATCTATTTGTTTTATTGTTTTTTCTACATTCACGACATGACACTTTAAGTCTGTCACCATATTCTCTAACTTTGTTAAATGACTTTCAACAGAGCCTTGAAAATCCAATATAATTTTATGTTTATCTTTCAATAATTCATGAATCTCTTCAAATTCAAGTTTTTTACTCTTTTGTTCAAATGTATGCCTGTTGGTTGGTTGATGACCGATATGATAAGGTACCATAGGAGATACCTCAACCAACATGGGTGACTGTGATATGGAATGGGTCTTCTGCTGTGGGAGAAGTTTTGCAGGATTTGAGGGCTCTTCAAGGGAAGTGACAAGTAAGTGATGTTCACTTTCTTTTACATCAAGAAAAAAATCATAGACCTGCAAAAAATTACAGACAATCAAGGTCATTCAATGTATAACATGATCATAATACCAATTTTTATAGAAAATTATTGAATTCACCTCGATAGGGCTGAACATATTAAAGACTAGCTGAGTAAAACATTTCACCTTACATTTACTGGTCACCTCAGCATTCGGGGTCTAACCTCGGGAACTGCTAAGACAACCAAGGACGGGCGCTCATAAAACCAGAGTTGTTTGAAGCATGTTAAAATAAATATTTGGTATAAACAAAATTATGAAAGGAGATTACAGTAGTAGTGTAAAGAACAAACTTTTAAGAGGAAAACAAAACCAGTAATGTATCCAAGTGGTTGATTCATCCAAACTTTCATGACACATAGGTTCAATTGCTCAATTAAAAAGCCACATACTGTAGCAGACCAATTATATGAGATGAAAGCTTCTACATCCTCGCAAAGAGAAGACAGTTGTTTGGATACTCTAAAATTGCTTGAAGGAAAAATTAAATTAGTCCATAAAAACTCTATTAATAATTCTATAAAGCGATCAGACGATTACCCTGACTCAAAAATTGATAAGTTCGGTTTTCATTTATCTAGCATCCATGCTACAGGATAGATTCCAACATGCGGGTGATCCTCTACTAGACATGCATATCAGGAAGTCAACTTGGTCAACATCAAATCTGAGCTCTTTCCCACCCAGCTGAAATGTCATTCGAACAATATCCCAACAGTTAATTATGTGCATTGTCAGAATATGATCCTGAGGGTACGAAGTAAGTTCAAAAAACTGAACCAAGTTCATGGCTTCCAACATATTCAATGTGTGGTCGTCGATGGTTGGTCGAATCTTATCAAGAGCTTCTCGTACTGCAGATAGACAACATCTGCAATTCATTGATTTTGCGCCAAAAAGCCTACAAGAATGCAACAAAATAGTTTAACATCATATAAACATTGAATTTTTTTTTTTAAAGAAATAATCTCTAAACTTAAACATTCTAAACTTTAAACAAAGTTTTATAACTCACAATGATATTTACGATCACAATAACAAACCATAACAAAACATTTACGGGAAACAAAGCAAATTCTCAAAATATTTCGAAATGGCTTGGGGCTTCTTAATAAATTTGGTGTCCTCCGTCTTGGAGTCTTGTAAATCCTTCTTCTTATGTCCACCCTTCTCCAATTGCTTTGGCTGCTCGACCTCCAGCTTCTTGACCTATTACACGTTCGGCTTCTCTGCCTCGTCAAACTGCAACATTTGCCCCTTCAAGCATGGCCGCAGTCTTGTCGATGTCCTCCATTTAAATCTTGTTTCATAATCCAAATGTGAAACCTTAAACAGTACCTTAGCGTTCTAGAGGAAGGCAACCCTAGGCGCGAGCGAAAATGTCAACCCTGTTTCGAAAATGAATTCTTACTAAATTTTTTCTACGGGTATTTGAGCAATACATTTTGCGGGCGTAAAACAAAGGTTACACGATGGTTACTAGGAATTACTGAGACGGTACATAGGCTATTGAGGTTACCGCAACGTTACACGATTGACACATTTGGTCCGGAGATTACCGCAAAGTTACAAAGCTGCGGTACAGGGCTTTGAAGGTTACCACAACGTTACACGCGCAGTTCATATTGTCCGGAGGTTACCACGCAGTGACACAGTCGCGGTACCGAGGGTCCGCGGTTTCTCAGAGTTACAATTCAGTTATTGGGGCTGTACCGCGGCATCCAACGGGGTGGTTACAGGGGAGTTACGAGTCGATTATTGCTCATGTATTACCCTTATATGTACCGCGTGGGCCGGGTCAACGGGTCACGTGAGAAATATTTAGAATCTGCACGGTGGGACCGGTTTGCTGATGTGTCGTGCTTCCATTGGATGACGTACACAGCGCCGCGTGCGCTGGACGTATGCAAATTTTTTCCTTTGGGGAGAGGAGGAAAGTTGACAAGGTGAGGATTGTTGAAAAGGTGATTTCTAAGTGTTTGCCCTTCTGTGTTGTGTTATTATCAATATTTGTCACAGGAGATGATGGTAATGGATCAGAAGCTACTAGTTTATCTGCTTAAGTTTTGGTGCTTTGATCGGAATGGATTGTTCATGGTAATTTTCTAGAACTACTTACCCTTTGAAGCTAAATGGAAAATTTCCTGTTTGTTTTCAGTAAAATTCTAATTTGATCTTACGTTTTCTCTTTTTGGTTGTGTAATCGTGTCATTTGATGGATTTCTGAAATTTGCCGGTTTTTGGAAGTTTTATTTCTATTGTAGATCTCGATTGAAATTCCGGTTTCTCCTTTTTCAGATTTTTTTCAATAAAAATTGAATAGGTACATGCATTGTTGTGTCCTTCTAATTCCACCTTATTTGCCATAACCTTCTTGATAAATTTGATTTTTTTTTTCGTTGTATTTTTTTTTTCATATTTAATTGTTGTGGTCTTGTATGTTTTCTTTGGCTAATTTGTTTTCTTTGGAAGAATGGTTTTAATGTCTTTCATATGGTGAATTTTCACTACATATATGTAAATTCATTATAGGTAACTCTCTTCCATGTGTCTTAGAAGCTATCCTGATTGTCATGGTGTGCTTTTTATCTCACTTTCTGAATATGAGTAAATATTTCATTTTGTTCTCCCTATCATAGACCCCTCTATCTTCGCTATTCATCCACTTCCCTGGCATTTACTCGTGTTTGGTTATGGTTCTTTTTGTTGGTAGTCTGTTCCAGGGTTTAAAGGCTGTACTCATCATTCATTTTTGCCAAGTATTGCTTATAAAACTAAAAGTTTTTGCCACTGTTAGTCTTGTTTGAAATGTCCCTTGACAGATGTCACACAAGTTTTGTGTGAGTTGGAGCTCACGATCCTAAAAGTAAAGGTCCCAACCATTCCAGATGGGAGAGTGATGGATCTCTTCTTTATCACTGACACAAGTTTTTGTAAAATCTTATCAATATCTTTTCGGTTACCTAAATAAACTCTCTTTGAATTACATGTCATCTCTTTTTCCAGCATTACACATGTGAGAAATGTGGCTGTTACATGCATGTAACCTTTACCCAACTATGATTTTAAGTCATTAAGGGGCTGTTTGATTTATTAACATCTAAAATATAATTTTATTTTGTGCGAGCAAAAAATGTTATGTTATTTGCAGTAGTCAATTATTTGATTAGTGGCATACTTAGAAAACCATTGCAATAATAAATTTAGTCTTATTTTGATTATATCTAATTGTTCATCAGATTTATTGTCATTTAGAGGCTATTTTATGGTTGAAATCATTGATAAAAAGAAGAGAAATTAATGTCACAGTTTGTCATTCTAAGTTATATTGTATGTCATATGTAAGATTGTTGTTAACAAAATAAATTTCATTCGATTGATTATAGTATTATTATTATTTTTTTTTGTTTTTCCAAAAATCACGAATCGTGCTATTTTGGTCAAATTTGATTAGCGAAAATAAATATAGGGAATTTTATATACGTTTAATGTGTTTGCATATCTCACACCTAAACTTTCCTATTTACATAACATTTTGGTGTTTTAAACCTATGCTTGAAAAAGTGTATTTCACTTTTAAAATGTAGTAATAGCGCAATAGTATTTTTTTTCTTTTAGTGTTTTCAACACTCACAAAACATGCTATTTTGGTCATACTTGATCAGTGAAAATAAATATAGGGAATTTTATGTAGCACACTATTTTTATGTGTTTGCATATCTCACAGCTAGATTTTTTTATGTACAAAACATTTTGTTGTTTTAAACCTATGCATGAAAAGTTGTATTTCACTTTTAAAATGTAGTAATAGTGCTATTTTTAATTTGATATTAAAGATTTGGGTGCTATGTATGTAAATATGAAAGTTTTGGTGTGAGACATATAAATACGGAAGAATTGTGTCTATGTATGTAAATGCCCCGTCAATATAATGAACTCCACGAGTGATGGTTTGTGCAAAAGAGTAACCTAAGAAGTCCTATTCTAAACTAAATATAAACTTTACAGTACACATTATCATGTTGGGACTGTTAGAAAGATTTATTAAGCAAGACAATTCAAGTAAAGAAAATGTGGCGAAGAGAGGCACAATACACAGGGATGTTATACTGCATAAAAACATAAGAATATAGCAACGCTATAAAGAAAAACAGTGTTGGATCATAAACAAACAGTGAGAGCTCAAGATATTGGAATTCTAGTTGGCATAAGTTATAAATCGACCACGATAACTTCTCCATTTCTGAGTTATTTCATAAATTCCAGTCTGAAGATCTTCTAATCTGCACCATGCTTTTGATTGAATCTTGTCATTTAATGTGGACAAGGTTGATTCGTAATTTGCAATTTTTTATAAGACATTTTCTCGTATATTTTAGGGAACTTCTTCATACCAAAACAAGGAAGGAAGAGGCATGTAATCAATTAAAATCAATTTTGGGGGAATTCATAACTAGCTGTGAAATTGAAATAATGAGTGACTGTTGACCTCATTTTTAGTGAGGTCTTAGTCTCATACTCGTAGAACCTAAAATCTAGCTTTAGGAGTTCTTATTGACCATCCCAGCGGACTAGCAATGGAGCCCACCTCCTGTAGAACTTCAAACCACTTCTTGACTCATTTTTGTGAAGAACTCGCATGAGTGGTTTAAGCACTCAACTTTTAGTTGCAAGGGCTAAGGACCAACATGTAGAGGGCCTGAAACTGAGTTCCTATAAGATCAAACAGCCTTAGGTGAACCCTTTATGACTCGATTACTCGCGAACGCTACAATTCACGCACTCACTGCACTACACAACTTTTACTTGATTTAACTCGTTCGCCAGCAAACTCGTCTGAACGACCCCGGATGAAGAAACAGACCGCGCCGACGCGTCTGGAACGTCGACTTTAGCTAGAAAGGACACCCATATTGTTGTGGTTCCACACTCTCGCGAACTGCATTGATATCGATGCACCTTTTTTTTAGCGGTGTGCGGGCCCGGGCTCAACTCAGGTCCGACTCGGGTATGATTCAGGTTGGACACGGGCTAGGTACCAGCTCACCTGAATTTGAAATTCAAATTTCAAAATCCAAATGGATTATTTAATTGCTGCCTTAATTAAAATTAATTCAGGTATTAATGTTTTTCATTTAATCTCCCCTGTATTTGGAAACCATTTAATTCCCTGCCCAATTGATTCGAGTAACGGCTAATTCTCCCGCTACCTATTTCTCTCCCGCTCAGCGTCCTCGCATGGGCTCCTCCTCTGCCTTTCCGGAACGTTCTGTTCGATCTCGCTCGACAGAGATCCTCACCTCCCTGCTCGCAGTCGCCTGCTCCTCCTCGTGCGCGACAGAAGAGCCGCCCGAGCGCCTCCCTCCCGCATGATCTCCCGCTG
>JXCR01138720.1:96105-108784 GCA_002079205.1 Phalaenopsis hybrid cultivar | reverse complement strand
CCCGCTCGACGCCTTCTGCTCCTACCCGCTCGACGCCTTCGCCAGCTCCTACCCGCTCGACGCCTTCGCCTGCTCCTACCCGCTCCTCCGTTCACCTGCTCCACCTCTGCGAACAGGAAGACTCGTCTGCTTCCTCTCCTCCTCGGATTCGTTCGATCATACCCTGATCGGCTCCCTCATCGCATAAAGCTTCTCGCTCGCCTTCTTCCTCCCCTGTTCGGCCCCAACTCCTCTTCTGCGAACAAAAGAGTCTGCCCGAACTCCCTCTTCTTCACGCAGGAGAGGCTTCTGTTACTGTGTGATCTAATTCTTCGATACAGGTCCGAACTTCTCGCTTTAAACATTGCTTTCTTTCACATAGATACCTTAATCAAAACTTTTAAATCTATTGAAGGTAAAAGAAGAATACAATTCTTTAATTTTGAAGAAGAATAAAATTGAAGTTGGTTACTGTTTTCTCTTGATTAGAATTCAGCAGGAAGACTGAAACTCTTGCACTCATATGCTTACAACTCAGTTTATTTTCTTTAGTCAATGAAGAATTATACACATGCATCCATATTCTCTACCTACTGCTTTTTACGAAAATTTTAGTTCTATGTGATGCAATCTTAATCTTGAATAGCTATTGTTATGATTGGGTTAAATTTGCAAAACTTGACCTAAACACATTTAGAATACTTCAGTGTTTGGAGTAGGAACCATGTGACTATTCTCCTTAGTTACTACAACTATTGATAGCGGTTACACATGAGAATGTTTTAATCGCTGTTTTGGTGGACTTAAACCCTTCATTTGGGGACTGTTTTAATTGCTGTTTTGGTGGAATTAAACCCTTCATTTAGAGACTTTTTTAATCGCTGTTTTGATGGAACTAAACCAATCATTTGGGGACTGTTTTAATGGTTGTTTTGGTGGAATTAAACCCATCATTTGGGGACTGTTTTAATCGCTGTTTTGGTGGAACTAAACCCATCATTTGGGGACTATTTTAATCGTTGTTTTGGTGGAACTAAACCCATCATTTGGGGACTGTTTTAATCGCTGTTTTTGGTGGAATTAAACCCCTCATTTGGGACTGTTTTAGTCACTGTTTTGGTGGAACTAAACCCATCATTTGGAAACTGTTTTAATCATTGTTTTGGAGGATTTTGCGTTCCATTTAAATGTTGTTTGAAGTTGTCAATCGCTGTACAGTGCTGTAGGAGTGCTGCGATGTGCTGAAATTAATTATTTGGAGTGTTGCAATGTGCTAAAATTAATGATTTGGAGTGCTAGTTGCTGCCCAATGTCGTAGGAAACCTTCTAGTTGCTGCCCAGTGTCATAGGAAGCTGTAAGATCACTGTCCAACGCTTCTAATTGCTGCCCGAGCTGTGAAAGCTGTAGGACCGTTGTCCAATGCTTCAATTTGCTGCCCACCACTGTTTGGGTTCGTAGGAAACCACATAGGTGTTGCTCATTGTTGTTTGGGTCATAGGAACTCATACAGGCGTCATTCGAAACTCCTAGCTGCTGTCCGGAGTCGTAGGATCACCGTACACATTTGCTAGTTGCTTACCGGAGCCGTAGGAGAACGTAGGATCACCATACTAGCTCACTAGTTGCAGTCAGAAGTTGTAGGAGGCCTTAGGATCACCTCTTTTGGGAATTCCTAACTGTTACTACAACTTGTTCTATTGTTTACTGTCTTTTTCTTTTCTCTGCAATTTATTTAAATTCTCTGCAAATTATATGGTGCTTTGTGAGTTAAACTTGCAACAGGAATAACAGCAGCAGATACACCACGTACGCAGGTACATTTTATTTGTTGTTGTTTCTTTATTGCGATTACTCTTGCTCTAACACATTATGCAGGTACTGAATACAACCTCACTTTCAAAACAAAATGATTTTTTTAAAATTAAACAACTTTTTCAAAATTAAAAAAGAAAAAACATAGCACGTTCTTTCGAACTTACGGGAGTCCCTCGGAGGAGGTAACCCACAGTTGCTAACGAGATCTCCTCGGTTTAAATGAGTTTCACAACTCGTTTAAACTAAGTTCAAAAGAAAATAGTGATGCCGGAAGGAGGCAACCGTGAGATCCTAACCGGTGTCCCTCTAATCAACTTGAACCCCCCATTGACAAGCAAATTGAGACATTGAAACACACCTGGTAAAACTGTTTAAACTTTAGACTTTATGACTGTTACTGCAACGAGGAGCTCGGAGCAACTTCGTGGGCAGCACGACAAGGAGTTTGGAGCGAACTACAGGTGGAGGTGGTCGCAATTCTACAACAGCAAAACAAGTCTACACCAACTGAACTTTCCTAGTTTAAACCCATAGGATTTTGAGGTAGCTCTCCTAGAGCGACGTAAAACCTCACCCTCTTTTAGGCCCCTGCACAACCATGTTGTGCAGCCTAAGTTCTAACTCGCCTTAGGTTCCGAGGTTATCATCTAGAATGACGTAAAACCTCTTATCTTTGCGGGTTATTTGCATAACCAGTTATTATGCAAATGTAAGTCCCAAATAATAAAAGTTACAGGATTCAACATTCAAATAAAATCCTCTCTAAAACACAGCTACACAGTAGGATAGTTTGGGAGGTTACTGAGGATTCCCCTCAGAATCTGTGACATCTCCTACCATTTATTTCCTTTGGACTCCTGAAAGGATTGTTCTCACTTGAGCCACTCCCACATGTTTTTTCCACGTCTTACCTTGAAAACTTGAACATTGAATTCTTGAAGACTAGAACCACTGATCATTATCGAGAGTTTTTTCAAGTGATTCTCGTCACATAGGGGAATTTGTTGGTCACAAATAATAAGGTTTTCATTACGTCCCATGGGAACTCTTCGGCGAGAATCACTTGAGAAAACTCTCGATAATGATCAGTGGTTCTAGTCTTCAAGAATTCAATGTTCAGGTTTTCAAGGTAAGACGTGGAAAAAATAAGTGAGAGTGACTCAAGTGAGAACAATCCTTTCAGGAGTCCAAAAGAAATAAAGGGTAGGGGATGTCACAGATTCTGAGGGGAATCCTCAGTAACCTCCCAAACTATCTTACTGTGTAGCCGTGTTTTAGAGAGGATTTTATTTGAATGTTGAATCTTGTAAATTTTATTATTTGGGACTTACATTTGCATAATAACTGGTTATGCAAATAGCCCGCAAAAATAAGAGGTTTTACGTCATTCTAGATGACAACCTCGGAATATAAGGCGAGTTAGGACTTAGGTTGCACAACATGGTTGTGCAGGGGCCTAAAAGAAGGTGAGGTTTACGTCACTCTAGGCGAGCTACCTCAAAATCCTATGGGTTTAAACTAGGAAAGTTCAGTTGGTGTAGACTCGTTTTGTTGTTGTAGAATTGAGACCACCTTCACCTGTAGTTCGCTCCAAACTCCTTGTCGTCCAACCCACGAAGTTGCTCCGAGCTCCTCGTTGCAGTAACAGTCCTAAAGTCTAAAGGTTAAACAGTTTTACCAGGTGTGTTTCAAAGTCTCAGTTTGGTTGTCAATGGGGGGTTCAAGTTGATTAGAGCGACACCGATTAAGATCCTACGGTTGCCTCCTTCCGGCATCACTATTTTCTTTTGAACTTAGTTTAAACGAGTTGTGAAACCCATTTAAACCGGAGAGATCTCGTTAGCAACCGTGGGTTACCTCCTCCGAGGGACTCCCGTAAGTTCGAAAGAACGTGTTATGTTTTTCTTTTTTAACTTTGAAAAAAGTTGTTTAATTTTAAAAAAATAGTTTTGTTTTGAAAGTGATGTTGTATTCAGTACCTGCATAATGTGTTAGAGCAAGAGTAATCGTAATAAAGAAACAACAACAAAAAAAATGTACCTGCGTACGTGGCGTATCTGCTGCTGCTATTCCTGCTGCTGCTGCTATTCTTGTTGAATGTTTAACTCACAAAACACCATATAATTTGCAGAGAATTTAAATAAATTGTAGAGAAAAGAATAAAACAGTAAACAATAGAACAAGTTGTAGTAACAATTAGGAATTCCCAAAAGAGGTGATCCTAAGACCTCCTGCAACTTCTGACTACAACTAGTGAGCTAGTATGGTGATCCTACGATCTCTTGCGACTCCGATAAGCAACTAGCGAATGTGTACCGTGATCCTACGACTACGGACAGCAGCTAGGAGTTTCGAATGACGCCTGTATGAGTTCCTATGAACCCAAACAACAATGGGCATCACCTATGTGGTTTTCTACGAACCCAAATAGTGGTGGGCAGCAAATTGAACCATTGGACAACGGTCCTACAGCTTTTACAGCTCAGGGCAGCAATTAGAAGCGTTGGAGAGTGATCTTACAGCTTCCTACGACACTGGGCCGCAACTAGAAGGTTTCCTACGACATTGGGCAGCAACTAGCACTCCAAATCATTTATTTCAGCACATTGCAACACTCCAAATAATTAATTTCAGCACATCGCAGCACTCCTACAGCACTGTACAACGATTGACAACTTCAAACAACATTTAAATTGAACGCAAAATCCTTCGAAACAATGATTAAAACAGTTTCCAAATGATGGGTTTAGTTCCACCAAAACAGTGACTAAAACAGTCCCAAATAAAGGGTTTAATTCCACCAAAAACAGCGATTAAAATACTCCCCAAATGATGGGTTTAGTTCCACCAAAACAACGATTAAAATAGTCCCCAAATGATGGGTTTAGTTCCATCAAAACAGTGATTAAAACAGTCCCCAAATGATGGGTTTAATTCCACCAAAACAACGATTAAAACAGTCCCCAAATGATGGGTTTAGTTCCACCAAAACAACGATTAAAAAAGTCCCTAAATGAAGGGTTTAATTCCACCAAAACAGCAATTAAAACAGTCCCCAAATGAAGGGTTTAATTCCACCAAAACAGCGATTAAAACATTCCCCTGTGTAGCCGCTATCAATAGTTGTAGTATCTAAGGAGAATAGTCACATGGTTCCTACTCCAAACACTGAAGTATTCTAAATGCGTCTAGGGCAAGTTCTGCAAATTTAACCCAATCATAACAATAGCTATTCAAGATTAAGATTGCATCACATAGAACTAAAATTTTCGTAAAAAGCAACAGGTAGAGAAAATGGATGCATGTGTATAATTCTTCCTTGACTAAAGAAAATAAACTGAATTGTAAGTATATGAGTGCAAGAGTTTCAGTCTTCCTGCTGAATTCTAATCAAGAGAAAACAGTAACCAACTTCAATTTTATTCTTCTTCAAAATTAAAGAATTGTATTCTTCTTTTACCTTCAATAGATTTAAAAGTTTTGATTAAGGTATCTATGTGAAAGAAAACAATGTTTAAAGCGAGGAGTTTGGACCTGTACCAAATAATTAGATCACACAGTAACAGAAGCCTCTCCTGCGTGAAGAAGAGGGAGTTCGGGCAGACTCTTTTGTTCGCAGAAGAGGAGTTGGGGCCGAACAGGGGAGGAAGAAGGCGAGCGGGAAGCTTTATGCGATGAGGGAGCCGATCAGGGTATGATCGAACGAATCCAAGGAAGAGAGGAAGGAGACGAGCCTTCTTGTTCGCAGAGGTGGAGCAGGTGAACAGAGAAGCGTGTAGCAGGCGAAGGCATCGAGCGGGTAGGAGCAGAAGGCGTCGAGCGGGAGGCGAGATCGAGCAGAGATGGCTTCGGTGCGAGAGACGGATCGAGCGGCTTTCAGCGGGCGATCGTGCGGGAGGCAAGCTTTCGGGCGGCTCCTCTGTCGCGCATGAGGAGCAGGCGAGTGCGAGCAGGGAAGTGAGGATCTCTGTCGAGAGAGATCGAACAGAACGTTCTGGAAAGGGAGAGGAGCCCAGACGAGGGCGCCGAGCGGGAGAAAGAAATAGGTAGCGGGAGAGTTAGCCGTTACTCGAATCAATTGAGCGGGGAATTAAATGGTTTTCAAATACAGGGGAGATTAAATGGAAAACATTAATACCTGAATTAATTTTAATTAAGGCAGCAATTAAATAATCCATTTGAATTTTGAAATTTGAATTTCAAATTCAGGTGAGCTGGTGCCTAGCCTGTGTTCAGCCCGAATCCAGCCTGAATCAAACCCGAGTCGGACCTGAGTTGAACCCGGGCCTGCACATCGCTAAAAAAATTGTGCATCGATATTCGTGCAGTTCGCGTGAGTGTGGAACCACAGCAATATGAGTGTCATTTCTAGCTAAAGTCGACGTTCCGAACGCGTTGGCGCGGTCCGTTTCTTCATCTGGGGTCGTTCGGACGAGTTTGCCGGTGGACGAGTCAAATTAAGTCAAAGTCGTGTGTAGTGCAGTGAGTGCGTGAATTGCAGCGTTCGCGAGTAATCGAGTCACAAAAGGTTCTCCTAAGACTGTTTGATCCTATAGGAACTCAATTTCAAGCCCTCTACATGTTGGTCCTTAGCCCTTGCAACTAAAAATTGAGTGTTTGGAACCACTTATGCGAGTTCTTCACAAAAATGAGTCAAGAAGTGTCTTGAAGTTCTACGGGAGGTTGGCTCCATTGTTAGTCTGCTATGATGGTCAATAAGAACTCCTAAAGCTAGATCCTAGGTTCTAAGAGTATGAGACTAAGACCTCACTAAAAATGAGGTCAACAGTGGCAAGATAACTGCATGCTTGCAAGCGTCTCCTTTTCTTCCGCCTAAAATAAGTGAAGAAATGTTCTATCTAGATCTTCCACAAGAAGAGACAAAGGGGTCTCACCACTCACTTAGTCCTGGGCACAGTCTTATTCAAATCTTGTGTCAGGATCACAATGGTCTTCTTTATGATGTAATGAGAACTCTCAAAGACTACTACGTCCGGGTAATTGGATTAGAATGCTTAACAAGAAACAGGCAACTTCCATTATGCACCTTTATCAGTCCCTAGTTCCTATGCATTTACACATCTAACACCTAAACTTTGATTTTCTTACATTTATACCACCCAAATCTTTCGCATCCCATTAAAATACCAAAGTCTGAACTTCTAAAAAGTGAAAAGATGCCTTTTAAGTTTAGGTGTTAGATATGTATGAGCATAAGATTTGAGTGGTATGTTTGTAAATCTTCCTTTTTTTTTTAATTATTAGTTATTTGTTTCCTTCAGCTGTCCTATGGGCGCTTCTTTTCAACTCAGAAGGCGAGATGTCAGATTTGACTTGATTGTAGTGCAAATGGATGGGAAGAAAATTCTCGAGAACAGTAAGCAGAAAGCTTTATGTGATCGTTTGAGAATGGAGATGTACAGACCACTCCGTGTGACAGTGGCAAATCGTGGACCTGACACAGAGCTTCTTGTTGCGAATCCTGTAGAATTATCTGGCAAGGATCGTCCTCTGGTTTTTCATGATGTCACCCTTGCCCTCAAAATGCTCCATGCTCGGATCTTCCCGGTAAAAATGCTATTTTGTAAGTTTAGTTTTTAGTTAGAATACAACTTCTTTGTGAAAACTTTTAATACATTGGTTTTCAGCTGCTGTTATACAGAAGAAACAACATTTTGTTTGTCAACATTCATGAAAAACAGGCTTTCAGCGATACACATTTGTGATATTTGTTTTTATTGTATTTTTATGGAATTTACTCTCTTAGGCGATAGGCTAGCAAGCATAATAAGACTACAAGCATAGGTAGTTTTAATTGTGTTTGGGTTTAATAGGTAGTTATTAAGTCTAAGGAGTCTTTACATTTCTACAAATGTTTCCATTTGATAGTAACAAGGCATCAACGAAGAAATACATTAGTTCCTCATCCTATGATTCCCTACTTACCCCCTTCTAAATCTCTTATTTTTTGAGTCGTTGACAACCTTGCATTGCTTTTTATTGTTCTCCCTCACTGTTTCCAATGATTTCTTTACTCTCCGATATTGAGTCAAGTTTCATGCAAGTACTTCATGACATGAAATCAAAGATTTGGATATCTACGTGAGCCAAGTTCAAGTTGATTTGAATTGAAAACAATCAATTTCAAGTAAAGATTCGAGCTTATTTGAAGAAAGTTATTATCCTCACGTTGAAAATTTTGAGTTTTGGATATAATTATCAAAGCCCAACCACATTTTTTTTAAGTTTTCAGCAATCTTTATTCTTTTATTGTTTTGAAACTAAAAAGTGGTTTTGCTCCCCCGGCTGAGAATGGCAGGCATGTTGTTAATGACAGAGAGTGGGAAGTGTACAGAATCCTTCTTGGTGATGACGAGTTCTCTGCAGTTTATAACAACATTGTAGAGGATAGGGGTGTAAACGAACCAAACACGAACGAACAGAGCTTGTTTTCGTGTTCGGTTCGTTTGAAATTTAGTTTGTTTGAAATAAGCTCGTGTTTGAAATTGTTCGTGAAATCACTGTTCGTGTTCGTTTCTTAACGAACGAGTCGAACACGAGCTGTTATTGAACAACAAGCCAGTTTGACATCCCTAAAATTAATATATATAAATTAATTATATAACTTATATTATATAAATATATAATATATATATATCAGTATATTACTAATATAATATATTAATATACTATTATTATTATTTTACTATATATTATAATTTATAAAATTTAATTTTTTGAATATCATAAATTTTTTATATATAATTATTTTAAATTATTTTATATTTCGAACAATAACGATTCGAACACGAACGAACGCATCACTGTTCGTGTTTGGTTCATTTAACTAATCAAACGAAAAAAAATTGTTCATGTTCGTCTCGTCTGCTTATCTAACAAATCGAACACAAACTTATTGACGAACCGAACACGAACTGTTCGCGAACAACGAGCTTGTTTTACAGCCCTAGCAGAGGGAGTCACAAAGATGCTCATGGGCTGGGAGTGAAACTCTTCAAGGCCTTCTCTTTCAACTTCACTGCCTTCTTTTTATCCAATTACACAACAGAAATATGAATCTGCTAACTTTTTTTTTAGTAACTACTTTTTTTTTTAGGAGAGGGATTAGTGCAGTTTGTGTGGTAGGAGCGATTATTGTATCAGGACACCGGACGCATATTTGCGTCTAAAGTCCAATGGGCACCTGTCATATGACAAAAGGGCCCCACTGTAATACACTGGTTGGGTATTTTTTTTTGGAGGGGTGGGACCCACTTATCACGTGGCACACTCCCACTGGACTTTGAACGCTCCGGATGTAAAAATTTTGTGTGGTAGGATACGCAGGGAATGTTTTACTAGTGTTAGCCTTTCTTATGTTGAAAGAATCGATACTCAATGATATTCAAAATTGATGACTTTTCATACTTGTGTGAGGGTAATGTTTGATAAATACTTCTTTCATTTACAAAGTTAATAGTTTTATGCCTGGTAACCAATCTACAGAAATATCTTTCCCTTCATACCATAAGGGGTGTGCAATATATCGGTTTGGTTCGATCACTTGAAAAAGTTATTAAACCAATTAAACCAAATTGATCAAATAAGATGTTGAATTGGACTAAAACTGAATTGAAATATAATTCAGTTTGTTCAGTTTGTTCAGTTTGATTTTGGTTTAATCGAATTAGAAAATCCTAAGGAAGATGGTCTGTATTTGGCCAGTCAAAATTAATTACCAACGGAATTAATTTAATTACCATATAATTTATTTTCTTAACTATTTTTTTTTCCCAAAATGAACTAGTAACTAAAATACAAATAATCTTTTGTCTAAAATAAAAAAATTGAATTGTGATTTCATGTCAATAGTTTATTTGGAGTTTAATGGGAAGTTGATATGGGTGATCTTATTTCTATATTGGAGTAAACTATTTAATTTTATCTTCTTATTAGAAATTGGGCTTGTCAAGGAGAAAACATTACTTGTGATGTACAACACATTCAGATGACGGTTCGGATATGGCTACATTGCCGTGTATATTGCACATTCAGACTGTCATCCAGACGTGCAATCGCTACACGTAATATTTGCTTCCCATCAATAGTCATATGCCATCGTACAATTCCGTGCTTCAATGTCATAAACTCAGGGTTAAGAGTCTTTTTTAAAATATTATAATAAAACAAACCTAGTCATTCTTTACGACATGTTCGAACTTTATTATTGCATTATTCAGATAATTTCATAGCTAAAATAAAGCAACATTAATTAATTATACTAACAAAAATATGTTTTCTTAAAGTGCATGCAATTTAAGCTTGTTACTTATTTTTATAAATACAACGTTCTCAAGTTTGAAACAAATTTTATTTGTCTTGATAAAAAATTTAGGACTTGTTTTTTATTTTTAATGCATTATTTAAGTCATGGTGTTAGGTACAAAATATTTCAATAGCGTAGAACACATTTTTAAGATAATGGAAGTTATTTGTAAAGTATGAAATACAAGCAAGAATTTAGAAGCTTGTTCAAATAAATAATTTAGTTTAAATGATAATAGTTAAGTTTAGAGAAGTTAAAATTTTATATATACTTTAGATATTTATTAAAATGGTGAGATATTAAAAATGAAACAATGTGGGAAATAAATTAAGCTAAACTATAATTATATGAAAATAAAAATTAACAATAAACTTTATGAAGAATGGGGATATGATTGAGACAAGTTAGTTAAAATTTTAATTAATAACTAGAGAAATTAATAATTTTGAATTAAATTTGAAAGAATGAAGCATTTTTCAGTGATAAATTTTGTCATTATTTAATTATAATAATGATAATATATATCACAATCATAGTCAAAATTACATAAATGTTGACATGAAAGACTTGAAGACGAAAAAGAGGATAATAATTCTCTTAATAAAAGGAATTTTTGACTTCAGACATTTAATGGTGTGACTTGAGCTCGACCCATTAAAAGGAGGCCATCATGATTTGGTGCTCTTTCTAAGAAGGCTTCAAAGAATTTCTGTCTTAATAGAGTCAGTTGGGAAGAGAAATTAAAGTTGACATATTGTCGATCAATATAAGATAGCTAAGAACATGATAAACCTAACTTTTTTACTTTATAGTTTTAGCGTGGGGAATTGACTCATCTTTTGGCTTGAAAAGTATTAAAAAAAATAATAAAATGTTTATAAAACTTCATGAATTTATTATTTTTATAATTAATTTTAATTTTAGGAAAAAAATAGAATATAAGAAAATCTTGGTTGAGAATGCCCAACCAACCCAACCTGAAGTCCATAACAAAGAACTTTGTGTGTACACAAGAAGAAAGAAAAACCTTGAGCAGATGGAAGACGACTTCAAAGGACATGGCGCTCAAACAAAAACATGAGCTTGTATTCACCTATAACTTTGGGTAAGGAGTCCAGTGCTCATGAGTTATCCCCATTCTTTTTCGATGCTAGTAACAATGAAGGATGCATTAAATATCCAATTCCAGAGTACTTAGCTTATGGGAATCTATTCTCATCCTACAAAACTTATATTTTTAACCTTAATAGTATGAAGATTCTTAAATTCATTCATGAAACTCTTGAAAATCCAAAATAGAGGAAAGCAATTGAAGAGGAGATTCAAACATTAAAACATAACGGTAAATGGATTATTCTTACTAAACCCCTTTGGTAAAAGAAGATGGTTTGGTGTAAATGGGTGTTCAACATCAAATACAAAGCTGGGTATTGAGAGATTCAAAGCCATAATTGTTGCAAAAAAATTCACTAAAGCTTTTGGGATCGACTATTAGGAGACATTCACGCCAATTTCCAAATTTAACACTATCAAAGTTCTCCTTTCAGTAACAGTTAATAAGGAATGAGGGCTACATCAACTTGACATAAAAAGATGAATCTTCTTGAATGGGGATTTAGACGAAGTGTATATGGAGTACCACCAAGAATTGAGAATGATTTCAACAAACCCCTAGCATGCAAAATCAAGAAATCTCTCTACGGGCTTAAGTAATTACCAAGAGTTGTTTGAAAGGTTTGCTAAAACCATAAGATTTAATGGGTATTATCAAATTCAAACTGATCATACTATTTTTGTAAAATATTGTTAGGGAGGTTATAATGTTGAATTGATAATATATGTAAATTATATGATTCTTACTGGTAATGATGAAAGAGCCATTCTCATCAAAGAACTAATTGCCATGGAGTTTGAAATCAAGGACCTATGAACCACGAGATATTTTTTAGATATGGAGGTGGCAAGGTCTAAGAAATGCATTGTTATATCACAAAGGAAATACATCCTAGATCTACTAAAGGAGAGGAATGATTGGATGTAAGCCTACTGATACTCCAATGGATCACAATAAGAAATCAAAGTGGGGAGAAGAAAGTGTCTCTGTGGATAAGGAAAGATATAAGAGATTAGTAGAAAAACTCATCTATCTGTCACATATGCAGATATTGGATACCCTGTTAGTATTGTGGGCCAACAAATGAATAACCCAAATAAATAGCACTTGGATATGGTGTACAGAATTCTGAAATTTCTCAAGAAGACTCTTGGTTATAGATTAATTGTTAAGAAAATTATGAACATAAATGTGAAAGTATACATTGATACTAGTTGGACTGAAACTCAATGACAGAAGGACCCACCATATGCTATTACTCTTATGTATAAGAAAATCTAATGACATGGAGAAGTAAGAAGCCAGCGATTGTTTCTAGAATAAGTGCAGAATCAAAATATAGAGCACTCGCCTTAGGAATTTATGAAGGAATCTGGATTCATAAATTGTTAAGGGAACTAGGATGTACCTTTAATAGGCCTGTATGTATATATATATATATATA
>JXCR01138720.1:79808-95722 GCA_002079205.1 Phalaenopsis hybrid cultivar | reverse complement strand
TATATATATATATATATATATATATATATATATATATATATATATTATGGCAGTCAAACAACTATCAATATTTATCAAGAAACTAATACATCATGACAAGACTAAGCATATTGAAATTGATCAACACTTCATTTCTTAAAAGATTAACAAAAGAATTATACAACTAAGCTACATCCCAACACACCAACAAATTAATGTCTTCACCAAATCTTTTCCTTTAAGCACCTTCTCAAAGTTCAATATCAAGCTTGGTCTACAACATCTACAACTCAACTTAAGAGTGTTGAAATCGTAGAAGAATTTGAAGAAAATTTGAAATAATCTTAAAATATTTGATTGGGACAACTTAAAAACCCTTGCTTAGTTTATCACTTTCCTATTCTATGTTATTTTATTTCTTATTTTAAAATTTTTTTCTTTCCCAGTTTATATTAGATATTTAGTAAGTTTGTAAATTAGGAGGGGTTGTTTTCCCTCTATATACGGTAACCATACATGTGAATAATATGGATCAAAAGAATTATTCCTCTTCAAAACTTTTTCCTATAATAATCCTACTTAGTATATAGCAAAATGATTACAATCATTTTCACCAATTTCCATGCCACAAATCTAATAAAATTTAATTTTAAATAATTTATTTAAAAACATTTTTCATGTAACATTAAAATACAAACAGAAGACATTAAGAAGTATTAGCTAAATTTACTAATTTTAAAATAATATAATTATATTGTAAACTCTTGTGTGATAATAATATATTTTTAAAGGTCAATTAAAGCGAAATAATAATATTTTTCTAATGCAATACAATCAGACAGGTTTAAAATACAATCTCAAACTATACGCATAGAGAAATACCCTTAACTTCCTGAAATTCTAAAGAAACACTTGGCATAAGTGATAAACATAGTGGAAGGCTTCATTTATGAAGGCCGGCCATGCAATAACTACAGCTAAGTCTCCTGAATTGCATCACTTATGCAAGGCGACCAAATTTTTCACCTCATATAACTATATAACAATTGTTTATAGAAATAAGATGATGAATAACATTAATATACACATTATAAACACATTATTTGGGCTACCAAGCAATCCTAGTAGCTCATCAACTAATTTTCCAAACATTTTTTTTAAGACACAATGTACCAGCCTTCTAATGCGCTCGAAGCGTTGTACATGCATGACTAGAGTCTAGACTAAAGGCACATTTAGTTGTTTGAATATCACTGAATAAAATTTTCTAAGACATTATCTAATGCAAACAACCAAATCAGTCCAATGAGTTGAAATGGGATGATTTCATCAATATAAAGAATGCATTCTCCTATAACATTATCCAGCACATAGGTTGTTATCAACTTATATCCAGTCCCATTAAGACATATGACCTCCCTCCTAGTGTCACTTGATGACTAAATTAAGCCCAAATAAGTTACTTGAACCTTACATGAGCCGAACTAGAGCTAAACCCCAATAAACCCTACAAACCCTCCCCAACACAAATCAAACTCATTTTTACTCGAAAAAAGTGAAGGTGTCGAGAAAAGATAATCATTAAATTTCAAAAAGACTATGCAACAAAAACTATCAATACCATATAAAACTCTTCAATGCCCTATTGCTTAATCAACAAGGGGGACATAAACAGAAAATTTGATAGGTAGATAGAATCAAAATGAGATTAAAATTAGATCAAAATGTTTCAAACTGATATTTTAAACTTACTGAGAAATTTGGCATGTAAACATTAAATTACTTTCCAACTATGCAATATGAGACTAAACTACTTCCTTGAGCTTTCAAAAACACCAAAATTATAAAAGATTGGACTTTCCATGAACGAAGTTATAAGTTATACAAGTCATCAGCACTTTTTTCTTTTATCAAGGCAAAGATGCGAAACCATCAGCTCAAAGGAGAGCCCCATTACTGATATTTAAGACATTTCCACCAATACCAAAGACTTCCAACAGATAACAATGAACTTTCAGCAAATAAAGTGTTGGTCCTGATGATAAAACATATAATACATTTTAATTATAATTAAATTTTCCTCTTCTAGAAAAGTAGAATATATTGCTAGACATAGATCCAAGAGGATAATTCTAGTGGAATATTTTATGAAAATCATGCTACCAATACCTTATTGAAGTTGTCCTATCGGAAAGTGTACTTGCCAAAAGTGCATTGAATTTCCATTTTTTCCCCCTCACAACTATCTCGTAGAAAGTTAGCATAGAGTTCAAACATATCGATGAAAGGGATAGTTGATCTTCTCCCAATCCTTACATATGCCTTGGTTTGCTATCCTGCAGGGAATAAAGGCATTTGAAGAGATAAACATCCATATATGGGAATAATTTCATATAAACTTCTATTTCAATGGGCTTGACTTAGTGTTGGAACTCAACTGAACTATGACTGTTCCAGGAACTCAAGAATTATCTGCCTTTCCAGCAATGTGAGATCATCCTCCTCTATCAAACGCTTTCGCAGTGCTGTAGACTTGGAATCAGTATCAATGCATGAGACCTGCAAAGATGTGCAGGAAGAGTAGATTCCTATGTTTGTGACCGGAAGAAAGCAAGTTGATGAGTCTCATATATTAGGCAGAATTCCTTACACAAACGTAGTTATTGACATGGCCATCCCCTTGTGGACTTGTCATTAACTCAGAAGTATTACAGATCCATTCACCATCTACTATGTACTTATACTCATAGAGCCCTTCCTGTAGGCAACATACGATCAGCATGATGTATTTGGTGTATAATTTATAAAAATCTTTATGTATCATCCGCATAACAATTTGCAAGTTCCATGAAATAAAGGTCAAATAAAGATCAATTGTGTGAACCCAGATGCAGACACAACCCATTGAGGAGCAAAGTGGTACTATTCGAACCTCCAGCCCCCAACAAGTCAAAGTCAACATTGATGGGGTACTTCTTGATAATTATCAAGCCAGTATTGGAGTAGTTATTCGTGATGAGAAGGGCGAACTCATTAGGGTGTCTGGACATCAGATGAAATATTGGGATAGCTCCCTTGTTGAGAGAGGCGATCCTGTTCCTCAGATCCTCATTGAAGCATGGATGCTTGAAACAATGTGAATCGTTATTGAAGGTGATGATGCAACAGCACTGGACTCATTCCGGAGCAGCATGGACTCAATGACGTGGATACATCATTCCGCCTTCAGCCCCGACGCTACCTTCCTAACTGACTTCAAACAGGTCCTTTTCTTGTTTGTGCATAGAAATTGTGACAAAATGGCCCATTTTCATGCTCCGCACGCTTTACATGGATCTGCTTTTGGCATAGTTTAGATAGTGACCCCTCCTTTTTGGCTAGTTTAAGGGAGGAGATGGCCAGTTATGGCAGTGCTGGTAGAGTCTAGAAAGCCACTCTCGTGTTTTGTACCCCTTTTTACTTTTCTGAAAGAACAAGGGGGGTTGGAGAAATTCAACAAGAATAACAAAGAAAGCAATTCGAGACGGGAATAAAAAACAAGAACAAAGAAGAGATGTGTTAATCAAATAAAAGATATCAGACACGAGTTTCCTATTCTCACGACCGATCGGGATACATAAATCACCACCCGCAGGATTGACAAAGGAATAAGACCAAAGATGTCACTACCAATAACTCAGGGATACAATTGCCACCACTCAATGCAGTAGATACAAACTTGATCCCATCTGGAAATCACAAAGGGAGCGAAGGCTCTCACAGTTCAATGAACAAAAAAAAAAACCAGGATACAATAAACCACCACAAATTTATAATCAACAAAAAACTAAACCTAACAAAAGCAAACAAGCAAAATACCCTTGCTGCTATTAGGAGTGGGCGGTGACCCTAACCAAAGAGAGAGAGCCGACCGGCCCTCTCACATATGGAACGAATTGGTACAGGAGCCCCTCCCCGCCCCGTGTCAATTAATCGGGGTTGGTGGTGCTTTGACCTAATATGTTGAAGCTTTTTGAATCCTCATGCTATAATGTCAGGTCGGCCATGTTGAAGCTAGCGGAGCTGCTCTAACCTCCTGAATTGGAGGGCCTTCGACTTCCAACACTCCTCTCATTGGTGGTATGGAGGTTTGGGAGGTGAGAGAGAGTCTACGGGACTGATTTAGGATGAAGAGAAAATATTTAGGGTTGCTGATTTTGAAAATTAGCAAGGCTATGGTTTGGTGGGTTTAGGCTTGGGAAGTGAAAGAGGATGTACGAGGTTGATTTAGAGTGCAGAAAAATATTAAGGGTTGCTTGGGTAGGTATTGATGGATTTTGGTAACTCTAGGATGGAATAAGGGCTAGGCTGACTCTAATAAAAAATGATACCAGAGAAGGGGTTGGAGAAGATTCGGCATGAACAACCAAGAAAGCAATCCGAGACAGAAAAAAATGAACCAGAACAAAAACAAGATCCACTAATCAAATAAATGATACAAGATAAAAGACTTTCCAAATCTCACAACCGATCGATACAAAAATTAATACCCAAAGGATTGACGACGGAAGAAGACCCAAGGATGCACCACCAATGATGGGATACAATTGCCACTAGCCAACACCTTGGATAGAAACTTGTGTCCATCCGAGAATCATAAAGAAAGCAAAGACCCTCACAAATCCCAATTAAACAAAAAAATCCCCATAATAAGCGACCACATATTCATAATCAACAAATGACATAAATCTAATAAAGGCAAACAAATGAAAATACCCTTGCCGCTATTAGGCATGGGCGGCAACCCTGACCCTAGATAGAGAGCCAACCAACCCTCCCACACTTAGACCGAACATGTCCGGGGGACCCTTCCCCACCCTGCGTTAATAGCAATTTTGAAGATACAGATATCGGTGAAACAAACGGATAAATTTTACCAGCATGAATGTACTGGTAGAGGAAGAACATCTAACAGGCTTATTAAGAGAATAAAATTATTGGCGTGTTATCAGAAAAGAACACAAACAATGCATTTATTGAGATAACTATAAATATTGACTAAATTGGAAAGGATTGTGATGCTAAAACTTGGTGCAAGTTCACATGCCCTGAATTTGAAGAACGAAAAATAAATACATACTTACAGGTAAGTCTCTCTCCAGAAGCCATACACCTTCAGAGGAATTAAATTTTAAGGGAATTCTCTGCATAAAAAAAGGAACCAGCATTGAGTAGAAGAAAAAAAGTATAAAATGTTGTCTATAGTTTATCAATAAATTATTTTTGTGATACTAAAATATGAATTCAAAATAAGTCCATGTAGGAAATGAAAGTATGAAACACGCACAAATTGGAAAGATGAGCTATCCTATTTGGAGTCCCTTAAAATTCTCTTTCATTTGGAACAAACATGGAATAAACGATACAAGTACAGGAATCACAATAGGGTCCAAACGTTGCCATACGGTTCAACTCACTACCAAAAAATGGCCAGGCTTGACAAATTTCTATCTCCATGATTCACCCATTTCCCAAATGGAATCAATATTGAAAGTTTGATTATAAGTCTTTCACAAATAAAATTACAAGTTAGTGCAAAAAATTTCACCTGGCCCCAACCAATATCAAGACCAGAAATTTCTACAGAGGAGTATTTACCACCTTTCCACGATAATCTGACACGGCCTCTTGATAGACCTGTGAGCTGAAAAAAATATGCAAAGAATAAAACATTTGTCTAACGTAATCAAGAAAGCCTTTCTTAACATGAGTGATTAATATAGTGCAAAGTACATAGATTACCCTAACAACAGTTGAAAATGCACGCTGTAACCAAGCATATGTTATTCCATCTTCTGATAGAATTAAAAGGAAGAAACCCAAATACAGACATGGGAGTTCAAGGTTCGGTAAGATCACAACCACTTAAATAACATCTTAAAACTGCAGCAACTAAGAAGTAAACGCTCAATTTTAAGACTAAATCCAACAAATTGTTTGTTCTTAATGGTTCAATTAAATGTTAACCCACTGTGTGTGTGTGTGTGTGTGTGTGTGTGTGTCTCCATCATTTCATTGATCCACTTATAACATCATTACAATGAAGCTGTCATCACTTGGTCATTAAACTAATTACACCTTCAACTCTTCAACTATTTTTTCATGCACAGATCTGGCTTAATTTTTTGCTCCGTTTCCCACTAAACATCTTCGATATTCCTGCGGGTCCTCACACATCGCTCCAACTTTACCACCCAGCATTGATGTCCCTGCCTGAATGGCCTCTCTGTCTCTATCATCTCGGGTGATATCTGAATTGATGTAGCCTTTCCCATCTCTCTTGCATTTCTTTGTCCCTCTTCACTAGGATTTTGTTCCACTCAACTGCTATGTCTAACATCTTCAGATTGTTGCACTAATAATAGAAAATTCAGCAAAGATTTATTAATTATGTTCATGATTTTTTTTTCAAATAAGAAGAAATTCATACTTTCTTATTTATGCATTATAACTTTAAATTTTAATACAAAAATCATATTAATGTTATAACTTTAGAATAATCTACTCCAAAGGGTTGTAATACAAGTGGAGATAGAAATGGTCACCTATTGTACTGATATTTTGCAATATTATAGTTAAGAAAAGATAATTTTGGGAATCATCATGAGGAAGATAGATGAATAAGAAAAACGCCCCAAGATGAAAAGAAGAGGGAGAAATATAAAAAGTTGTCATAATTAGTTGAGGAATCGTACCATAAATCCTATAAAATAATAACAAAAAAAAAAATTTTGTATGCTTGAAAATCTTCATGGGTCTTATATATTTAAGAGAAATAATCAAACTAATTACCTTTTATTCAAGTGAAATGCTAGTATCTCAGGAGTAGCTTGATTACTCATTGGCATATCAATTGTATTCTTTTTCTACAATACCTTTGTGATGCGCACCAGGTGACAGTTTTCTCAGCAGGGTGAGTGACATGTTTGGACTTTGGACTCATGTACCAAGTGAGAATGTTTCCAAGGAAAGACAATAATTTTACTTTTAAAAATGTTTCTAAAAAATACAATGAGAGGGGAAGATCTAGAAATAAACCTGACATGCATGTGAAATAAGATATCAATAGTGTGGGGCTTATCATAGAAATATGAGAATGTGACATACAACTATGGCTGGTAGGACAATGCAACTGTTTATTAGGAGAAAAATCTGTTGATCATGGAGGAAATGTGAATGGTGTGCAGGAATGCACACATACGTTTTGAGAGATGAAGAACATTGTGTGAGTTGGGAATGCTCAAACATAAGATGCAACGCGCGATGGTTAGATATACAATTAATGTTTGAGTGGAAAGGGACGTGAAATAGGGGTTGAGTTCGGGCACAAGACATAAGTGTGGGATCATGAAAGATGAATTTATTTCACTTTAAAAGTAAACTTACGAAGAGTAGACATAGTGACATGTTGATGAGGGAAGGGAAGAAAGAAGAGAAGATATAAGATGTAATAGTAGAGGATATAGATGAACAAGGATTTATAAGAGGGAAGAAACTAATATCCAAGCTATAATTTCATTCATTTAATTGAAGAATTATTAGAACTAGACTCAATTAAAAAAAAGGATACTAGAAAAAATAAAATTTGAATTGAAACTCATCCTTTTCAAACTACCATAATAATATCCGATAAGGATAATTGTACAAAAAAATAATGCAGAAAATAAATCTAACCCTCATTTATCACGCATCAAATACACACCACAAACTCTTTTTACCATCCATTATAAGCCATAACCACCAATAATCTAACAAGGCATAAGAAATCGTTTTTCATAATTCAATATGCTAACATTAAATTCACATGAACCATCGCGAAGGTATTAATGTGCTGGTGTAAACTAGTAAAATAAGCATCTTACCAATTGGAAAAGAATGAGTTAAAACTTCATAATATCGTCTCAACTTGGACTCATCAAAAAGAATAAAAAAAAGGAGATAATGAAATAGGATCAAATAAGAATTATCACCATACCATTCCATCATCTTATAATAAAGGCGATTTGAATGCAATCAACAAAACAAATAAATATATATTTGAACTAGACATTTGTTTCCATTAACTATGACACATTATTTAATTGATACATCAAAAAAAAAAATACTTTAAAAGCTTCCAAGCAACTAGAACTTACAATATCAGCAGTGGCACTTCTTATAGCCTCCAATTTTGGACAGCACGATCTTTTGCTCTGAAAAAGAGATTTAAAAATTGATTATATCAAAATGAAACAATTATCCTATCAATTGAAGAATGAATGAAAATATAAGCTACAAAACACAACAATGGTAGCTTTAAGAAGACATCAAGTTGGATAATGCTAAACATTGGTTAAATATATGTGTTTCCAAACAGCAGTGAAGGAGTCAATTATTATGTCATATACATAGCAAAATAAATTACTATGATCAGTAGACTATTTGGGTGCATCAGTTTATAACACCAAATTTTTCATACCCGATTTAGTCCCTCAACTTATCACATCCTAACATTTTTGGTATTTGTGTCATCTCTTCAGTAAAAAACTGATGAATTTGATCCTTTGGTTGCAATGTTGACCTTTCAAACTAAGAAAAACCTTAAGGCCTCGTTTGATACCATGGCTCGTCTCCTTTCCGTTTCGTCGCTTTTCTGTAGCAGAGAATGCCAACCATTCGTTTTGCAGAAAAAATTTGGAAGAAGCGCTTTTACCGGAATGGTGATATTCAACGTTTTGCAATCGCAACTTAGGTCATCCAATCTGCTGTTTCAGATCGTGTTCCGACGTTTATGAAGGTAAAAGTGTTGAAATTTGTATCTAGTTTAGAGTCCTATTGTAAATAGGAAATATATAAGAAGTCTAGGGATTTATTTGTAAAATGTTGTAAGACTCTATATAAGTCCAAGTTCATTAATAATAGAAGAAGATTTTTCGGAGCCAATTTTCTATTTTGTATCAGAGCTGACCCCTAGCCTTTTTTTTTTTCCTTCCACTTCATCCTTGCGAAGCAGCCGCGACAAGAGCTAACTGCGATGCCAACGGCGGGATAGCGGTGACCAAGTCGGGAACGGAGTCGACCAAGTCGGGACCGAAGTACAAATACCTGAAACTCCCAATCTTTCCCTTCCTTCCACTTCGTCCTCGCGAAGCACTTGTAGCTAGAGCCAGCTGAGCAAGAAATGACGAGACTGTTGCATCGGAATGGGCATACAGAGACACGAAACTCTCATTTTCTCTTCCTTCCGCTTCGTCTTCACAAAGCAAAAAAAACTAGAGCCCATTGAAAAGGCAACGACAGGACTGCAACATACAAAGACCACCAAGGCTGGTGAAACGACGTGGAATAACGACATGGGAAGGTAGGCCTGGTGCGGTCTTACATGCGACTCCGGAGTAGGGAAGGCAGCGGAGCAAGTCCTTCGTTTATGGAGTTAACCTCGACGACGGGGAGGCGAAGGATCGAAGCGGCTACGGTTTTGCATGCGGGACAGAGGGGTTATGGCTTCATGTGACCTAAGGCAATATGGATGGCATGAACATGCAGGAAAGAAGTCACATGTGATATGTGTGATCTAGACTTAGATTCTTGTGATTGAAAATGACGCGAGAAAGAGATAGTGCGAGAGGTAAGGGATTGAAACTTTGGGGAAGATAGATCCTGAACTTCTAAAAGTATTGCTAGGGCTTATATAAGTAAATAGCGTCTCGACAGGAGCCACTACCTCGGCATGTGCTCTGATGCAAGTGAGACTAGATCTCACGCTTGTGGATCTGAAGCTCGATGGACCAGCCACGTATCTAATTCGGTCGTGCCAGATCGAGACAATTTTAGTAGGGGAGAGACTAGAGGGATACCTAATGGAGTCGAGACAAAGAGTGACAGTGCTGAGAAGGATGAGTGGGGGACCACAAACTCCTTGTTTTACACCTGACTACTCAACCCGATGACTCCATTGATTTCCTCATCTATAGATGACATTCGAAAGATGAGTGACATCTGGGAGTAGCTGAAGAGGATCTATGCTGGGGTTGAGAACCACATTAAGGTGTTCCGGATTTAGCATGAGATAGAAGTAGTGGTACAGGGTGATAGAAAAATCCAGGAGTACTCCATAGACCTGGAACGACTGTGGGCAGATCTTGATCACTTCTCACCGATATCGAGTTGTACTGATTCAGGATGCAAGATAGGGGAGACCTTCGCACAACTGAGGATTATACAGATTCTGGCTAATCTGAACCTGGCCTTTGATTAGAGGAGATCGGTCCTCTTAGCCCATGTGGCGATCTGTTCGTTGGATGAGGCCATCGCTGTGATGATCTAGGAGAAGAGTCGCATGAGATCACACTCTGAGCCTAGAAGACTACCAGGTAGGCGATCAGCTATGGTTGTCTCGAGCTAGGGTATGACAAGTGTCTAGGGGGAGACTTGTCAGTACTACAACTGTGTTGAAGTATGAAATCTGAGCAAAGTCTATTCTAGGTGATCCACGTAAAATTTAGTTGTGTAAAATTTATATAAGTTTGACTCCTCTATGTAACGGTGTCAAAAGCTTAATGCAATATTTATGATTAAGAAATTTAAGCAATTAATGTTGGGATTCTACGCAAGTATACGTATCGTTATGAAGTAATAAATGATTTTCTATTTAAGCCCCGAATATCGATCTCACGGAGAAGGTTTGAATTTGAAATGATAAATTAACTAGAAAATTCACAGAAATCAAACGAAATTACTGTTACTAATTTCGAATGTGTAAGATGCTAACAAAACTAAATTATTTAACTAATAGCAAAATTGAAATGTAAAATTTAAAACAGTAACTACTAAACTATTAAACTATTAAACTATTGAACTATAATACTATGTAACTATATTTATGTGATAAAGATTTTCTTATGTAAAAAAATATTTTTCCCACTACAATGAGATTTTGGTAAAATGAAATGAGATAAATGATTTTAATATGTATTGTGTCAAATAGGAGCAGTTTTAATTCTCTACCTTGATATAGTGTTATAGAAAATCATTGGCTAATCTCAGGTTTAGTCCCTAAATCCATGGCTAGGCTAGGAGGATACTAACTCCCACTCCAGAGCTCCCATTTCCCTTCAACTGAAGGCTAACTCTCGCTTTAGATTTTAAAGACTAAGATCGAATTAAAGATTTTAGTCTGTCACCCTAAAATCTCCAATTCTACACCACCCTAAAATCTTCAATTCTACACCCAATAATATATATTTTACTATTTATTTTCACTTAATTCCATGAACAAAATTCTCTTTCATGGAATCAAATGTGATCCTCACTCTATTGTAAAACTCATACTTCATTTCTCGGATTATATGTTTCACAACATATTTTAACAATTTAATTGGCCAGATCGAAAAGTAAATTAAGTTCGGAGTTAAAAAATCATCACAATTTATTTTATATCTTAATATTGGCACATCCATATTATCTCTTCATTTCACCATATCTCAGAGTAGGGAGAAAGATAAAGAAAACTACTCAAACTTCATGAGAAAGATACAACAAAACACAAATTTCATATATAAAAGAAAGTTCATACAACACTAATAAACAAACAACAGTTATCTGAAACTCTTCCTCAAATCAAATCCTTTGTAGCCTCTCTTAAGAAATGTAGGAAGAAAAAATCTCACTTTTCTCCTTCTCCAACACTCTTAGAGAAGAATTCACACTTAATCTCACCATAAAAACTCTAAACTCTCAAAGATAAATCACTAATAGACTCCTGAATGATGGTGGAATGAAAATGGAAAAGTGTATGGGGGCGAGGTGTGGCGAAAATGAGCAAGTAGGAATGAGGAGTGTCTTTTCTGATCAATTTTGGCCCCAAATAGAGCCTAGAGTAGGTTCTCCGATAGGTGCATCCAAAAACTCTTCAAAAAGCATCCAAATTTGTCAAATCTTCTAGAAACAGGGTCTGAACCGATATTGGCGCCGTCGGCGCCAGAGACCATTTAATTAAATCAACCCTCTCTATCAAAAGGCGTAGTCGGCACTGCTTCTAACGCTGTCGGCACTGAGTAAAATTCATCAGTCGTTCTATAAGTCTGCGCCGTCGGCATTGCTTCTGGCGCCGTCAACGCTGAGTATTTCTTCAAAAACGCTATTTTGACTCCAAATTCCATCATTTTTCTTCAAGTCCTAAAAATCAAAACCTACAATAAAACATAAAAATATCTTTCATTAAAGTGCAATATCACCAAAAATGAGTATAAAATATGAGTCTAAAAATACATATATTTCTTATGTATTAAAATCCCCCAAACTTACATGTTACGTATCCTCAAGTAACTCCTCTACTACATAAAAATATGACTTATGATAAAGAATTTAACTTCTAGATTTCAACATTTTAGTCTACTAAACATAATAACATAACTTAAAAAAAATTCAAGACGACTCCAGTTAATACTAAAAGTATAAGAATATTTAGCAATCAAGTCCATAATTTTTGATTCCCTATTCTTTTCGAGAAAAACTATAAATTGTCATATTAAAGTCACTTAGAATATTCATATGAAAAAGAACTTCATAAAACTTTACTAGTAAATAAACTAATACTCAAATAAAAGTTTAGAAAATATAGTCAAGTCTTCTTCTTTAAGTTGATTCAAGTGAAGTCAATTTTTAATTAGGCATTTCCTCAAGCTTCTCCTCACATCTTTTTTCTTTTCTTTTCTTTTTCTTTTCAGGATCATTTTCAATCTTTTTTTTCTTTTTTTTTCTTTTCTTTTCTTTTTTTATGTGAGAATTACTATATCTGGATAGCCTTTAATGATTTTGAATTTCACTATCCTCCTCTTAATGTTAAAAACTTTTCACATTCATTCACTTAACAAATTTATATTAGTTTAAAATTCATAAAGTTTTAATTCTTTTCTTTTTAACATGAATCTCTAAGATTTCTAATACTTCAAAAATACAAATTTCTTTACTTAAAATAGAAAACCATAGTTTTATTCTCTCATACCAAATATCTTAATCTATAAAATTANTTTGGCGCCGTCAGCGCGCTCTATTGAAATTATATCGTAAGTATCGGGAAAAGTCCGTTGTCGGTGGCGCCGAGGGTGCCGTCACCGGACTCTATTGATTTCGTTCAATTTCGGATTTTTGCGATTTTGACCTATTTCAAGCCTCAACGACATCCGTTCAATCATTATAGATATAATTTTAAGTGATTAAATGATGTACTTATCAAAAATAAACTTTCACAACATAAAACATCACAATTATATATAAATTCCAAGAAGTACAATATATGTTACACAACTCATCTAAGTTTGGTATTTTTTTTACCTTAATACATCAATTCAGCGTCGCAATCCAAGCCACAACACTCAAAATGCTGAAAAAAAAACATCCTATGCTCAGTCTCAACTATACAGAAATCTAAAAGCATAATTCTAAAGCAAAGCAAATGCAAAGTTCAAATCAAACTACACACATAGACAGACAGGTAGCAATGTAAATCTACTATTCTTTCAGATTTAGTGCTAGATTCTCCTCTGAGATCACCCATTAATTGCACATGAACAAAGAGGTTATAGAAGGGTTGGTATGATCTTCAGTAGAATCCTCTTCTATCAATTTCATCCTTCTCATCAGCCGTATCAAACTATCTTCTATATGTCCAAAGTGAGAAAAATACTCCAGTCTAGATGATCGAAGAAATCAGAGATATTATTAATTACATTCATGACATTTTGTACATCATTCTCCAATTTCTTAATTCTGCACAGGATTACCAGAGTC
Source organism: Phalaenopsis hybrid cultivar (assembly GCA_002079205.1). Classification (NCBI taxonomy): domain Eukaryota; kingdom Viridiplantae; phylum Streptophyta; class Magnoliopsida; order Asparagales; family Orchidaceae; genus Phalaenopsis; species Phalaenopsis hybrid cultivar. The sequence continues at coordinate 81,934 of JXCR01138720.1, read as the reverse complement.
TTGTCTGGAACTAAAGGTTGAACAGACAGTGAATTCTGAGACGATTGATCCACCATAATATTCATATCATTTTCATCTTCATAGGCTGGGAATCTCTCAGTTGGGTTTAAAGGCTTCCAAGGTAGAAGTACCTTTTCCCAATTTTCATAAGATAATTGGAACTGACTGCAAAGTAAGAAAATTATGGAAGGGTGTCCAAGCCCATAAGTTGATTCATGAATGATCATGCCCAAAACAAACTTCACAATTATAGATCCAATATCGATCGACAGTCCCATTTGGATGCAGTAATTCAGAATAGCACTTTCTTTAGAAACTTTACCGATTTTCATCGTTGGTAACAGTTTTGCAGAAATGAAGAAGTGTCAGTGTTTAGAAACGGGATTTAGGAGTGTCGTAGAAAAACTAACATACCCGTTTTCTCTCATTTCCCAGTCTTCAGTTTCGTTCGTTAAACATTGGTAAATCTCATTCATCTGATTTCTTGTAGGGACGAAGTTGGAATAATGGCAGACAGGAATGTTCTCAATTATATATAATTCATTGATCCGTGCAGGAGTAAAAGTTATCCTTCTACGTCACACATAGACGACTCCCTGGTTGATTTCACAAATTAGCATAACATTCCTTCACCACAGGAACAACCATGGCGACGGTAGTGTAGCAGAGACTTCCCATCTTTGCCGCACGATCATTTATTCAAATGCCATCGAGGGATTATTCAATCCTCGATTTACGAATCCTCGTTCCTTAATTAATCTTTTCTTCATCAGTACCTTATTGAAGATTGCTGCGCTTTCGCACTAATGAACTTTCTCCGGTTGAACACTCGCATTCTATAATTTTTAAGGGAATTGGACATCATAGGAATGAATTTGGTGGAGTTTCACTTCGTTTTTGGGGGAAATATGAACTTAGGAATCAAATTTGGGAGTTTAAAAGGGGTAACTCCTGCCCTAAATCGCTAAAAATTGCCCATTCAAACTTCATAAACCGCCATCCCCCCGGTCTCACCGTCTTCGGCGTCGAGGGCGCAGTCAGCGAGCCTTTAATATTTAATTGCCTGGACTCTCGGGAAAAACCCACCGTCGGCGCCCAAGGCAAAAATGGCACAGTTTCGCTCTAGTCCGAATGCGTTCCAATTTTTCTTTATAGATCCAATTTTTATGATGATTCAAGGGTAAATAAGAGTAGTAGAGTTCAATATTACCACAAACTAATGATAATTTCAAATAAAAATTACTATAATCATAATATAAATAAAAATAACTATGGGTTGCCTCTCATGAAATACTTGGTTTAACGTTGTCAGCCCGACCTATCTAGGTATTATTCAGGTTGACTGATCATTAAAACCTCTTTAAAATTTTGTCTTTTACCCTGAAAATACAATTTTAATCTGTGTCCATTTACTTTAAATCTATTTCCAGTTTTTTGATCTTCAATTTCAATTGCTCTATAAGTATAAACTTGAGTCACAGTAAAGTGTCCTAACCAACGAGACTTCAAGTTTCCAGGGAACAAATTTAGCCTTGTATTGTAAAGCAAAACTTCTTGTCCTGGTTCAAAGTTCTTCTGGTTAATCTTCCTATCATGCCATAACTTTAGTTTCTTCTTATAAATTCTGTCGTTATCATAAGATTCATTTCTTAATTCTTCCAATTCATTCAATTGTAACAATCTCTTCTTACCAGCATCTTTCAAATTATAATTAAATTCTTTAATCGCCCAATATGCTTTATGCTCCAATTCTATTAGTAAGTGACAAGTCTTTCCAAAAATCAGCCTGTAAGGAGTCATTCTAATATGAGTTTTATAAGCAGTTCTGTAAGCCCATAATGTGGTATCCAGTCTAATGGACCAATCTACTTTACTTGGGTTTACAGTCTTTTCAAGTATTTGTTTAATCTCTATTAGAAACTTCAGCTAACCCACTAGTTTGAGGGTGATAGGCAGTAGAGATTCTATGAATAATATTAAACTTTTCTGCCAATCTCTGAATGTATTTATTCCTAAAATGAGATCCTCCGTCAGTGATAATCATTCTAAGCATTCCATATCTAGTGAAAATATTTTTCATTAAAAATCTTGAAACACTTTTAGCGTCACAACGAGGTAAGGCTTGT
>JXCR01138720.1:67915-79123 GCA_002079205.1 Phalaenopsis hybrid cultivar | reverse complement strand
TTAAAAATCTTGAAACACTTTTAGCGTCACAACGAGGTAAGGCTTGTGCTTCAATCCACTTTGAAACGTAGTCTACTGCAATTAATATATATAAGTTCCCAAATGAAGGAATAAATGATCCCATGAAATCTAATCCCCAAACATCAAAGATCTCAACTTCTAACATGAAATTCAGAGGCATTTCATTTCTTCTAGATATATTGCCTACTAGTTGACATCGATCACAAGTTTTTATGTATCTATAAACATCTCTAAAGATAGTAGGCCAATACAATCCAGCTTGTAAAATTTTATAAGCAGTTTTATCAGTTCCAAAATGTCATCCAAATTCAGAATCATGACATTTTTGAATGATTAGATCAGTTTCTTCATAAGGTACACACCTTCTCATAATAAGGTCCTTACATTGTTTATATAAATAAGACTCATCCCAAAAATATGCTTTCGCATCATGAATGAATTTTCTTTGTTGTTGCAATATCAGCATAGGTGGCAAAATATCACTTACAATATAGTTAACAATATCAACATACCATGATATTTTTCACTCATTAATATTATAAAGCTGTTCATCAGAGAAACTGTCTGTAATTTCATTGTCGGTATCAGATAATTCATAGTTTTCTAATCTCCTAATCAGCAATTTGATTATCAGTTCCCTTTCTATCAATAACCACAAAATCAAATTCTTGCATCAATAGCAATTTGATTATCAGTTCCCTTTCTATCAATAACCACAAGATCAAATTCTTGCATCAAAAGAATCCATCTAATCAACCTTGTGTCTGTAATTTTATTGTCGGTGTCAGATAATTCATGATTTTCTAATCTCGACAAATGATCAAATTATCAGTTCCCTTTCTATCAATAACCACAAGATCAAATTCTTGCATCAATAGTATCCATCTTATCAGTTCCCTTTCTATCAATAACCATTCAAATTCTTGCATCAAAAGTATCCATCTAATTAATCTTGGTTTGATAGCAGAGTGATCAGTGTGTACAACACATTTAGTCTCAATTAAATAAGATCTAAATTTGTCTGAAGCATACACAATGGTCAGTAACACTTTTTCAGTAACAGTATAATTACTTTGAGCATCATTAAAAGTATTACTAGTGTAGTATATAACCTTAAAAATCTTTCCATACCTTTGTCCAAGAACAGCTCCAATAGCATAATCACTAGCATCACACATCAGTTCAAATGGTTTCTCCCAGTTAGGTGAAACTATAATAGGGGCTGTGATTAATTTTTTCTTTAATAACTCAAAGGCATTTAAACAGTTTTCAGTAAATTCAAATTTCTTGTCCTTTTCTAAGAGTTGACATAGAGGTTTATGTAAATTTTTTTCAGTAAATTCAAATTTCTTGTCCTTTTCTAAAAGTTGGCATAGAGGTTTGGTAATTTTCAAAAATATTCTTTAATAAAACGCATGTAAAATCCAACATGTCCAAGAAAACTCCTAACCTCTCTTACATTCCACAGTAAAACCAACATGTCCAAGAAAACTCCTAACATCTCTTACATTAGTAGGAGGTGTTAGTTTAGTTATAACTTGAATTTTTGCAGGGTTTGCTTCCATACCATCTTCCGAAATTTTATGTTCTAACACAATTCCTCCTGCAATCATAAATTGACATTTCTCCCAATTTAGAAATAAATTAGTTCTTTCGCATAACTCCAAAACTTTTTTAAGATAATTTAAGCATGCGTCAAATGATGTTCCAAATACAGAGAAACAATTCATTAATACTTCCAATCCATCATCAATTAACTTACTAAATATAGACATCATACATCTCTAGAATGTTACAGGTGCATTACATAATCCAAAAGGTATTCTTCGAAAAGCAAAAGTTCCAAAAGAACCAAGTTGTCTTTTCTTGATCCTCAGGAGCAATAGGAATTTGATGGTAACCGGTATATCTATCTAAGAAATGTCTTTTCTTGATCCTCAGGAGCAATAGGAATTTGATGGTAACCAGTATATCCATCTAAAAAGTCAGGAGCAATAGGAATTTGATGGTAACCAGTATATCCATCTAAAAAATAAAAATATTTGTGTCAAGCAAGTCTATCTACTATTTGGTCTAAAAAGGGTAAAGGGAAGTGATCTTTCCTGGTGACATTGTTTAATTTTCTTTAATCAATGCAGTATGCCACCCAGTAACTTGTCTGATAGGTATTAATTCATTATTTTCTTTTGTTTCAACAGTCACTCATCCTTTCTTAGGAACACAATGAATTGGACTTACTCATGCACTGTCTGAAATTGGATATATAATTCTAGTGTCTAACCATTTCAAAATTTCCTTCTTAACTACTTCTTTCATCATTGAGTTTAATCTCCTTTGTGGATCAACACTTGGTTTATATTGTTCATCTAGTATAATTCTGTGCATACAGATCGAAGGACTGATTCCTTTAATATCAGCTAAGGTGCAACCAAAATCTTTCTTATATCTTTTTAATGTATCTAACAATCTTTTCTCTTGCAAATCATTTAATTAATATAATAACAGGTAATGTAGATGAGTCTCCCAGAAACACATACTTCAAGTGGCTAGGCAATATTTTCAACTGAAGTTCAAGTGGTTTTATAATTGACGAAACTAGATTTTTATCAGCATTTTCTGTAATATCAAACATCTAAAATCTTTCCTGAACATAATCTAATTCTTTATTTTCTATTTCGTCCAAAATAACTTCATCACTATCTTCAAATTGTTCTTTCTCTTCAAAATATTCTTTAAAATGTTCATTCAATAGATGTTCACTAATTTCCATGCAAAAACATTCATCATCTCTTTCAACAGCAGGGTAATTCATAGATTTTATAATGTTAAAAGTCACTTCTTGATCGTTAACTCTCATAATTAATTCTCCTTTTTAAACATCTATCATAGCTTTTCTAGTAGCTAAAAATGATCTCCCTAAAATGATAGGTATTTCTTTAAATCTATCATAGCTTTTCCAGTAGCTAAAAATGGTCTCCCTAAAATGATAGGTATTCCTTTATATTCCTCATATCTATCATAGCTTTTCCAGTAGCTAAAAATGGTCTCCCTAAAATGATAGGTATCTCTTTATCTTCCTCCATATCCCAGTAGCTAAAAATGTTCTCCCTAAAATTATAGGTATTTCTTTATCTTCCTCCATATCTAAAGCAATGAAATCCACAGGAAAGATAAATTTATCAACTTTTACTAACACATCTTCTATAACTCCCATAGGGTATGTAACTGAACAATCCGCTAATTAGGTGAGACTTCTCTTAATCCTAATGTTTTGAAAATTGATAGAGGCATAAGATTAATGCTGGCTCCCAAATCATATAAAGCTCTTCCATAAAATTTTTCACCAATAACACACGGTATGGTGAAACTACCTGGATCTTTTAATTTTTTCGTAAGTTTTTTCTGAATAATTGCACTACACTCTTCGCTAAGTACAACAGTTTCATTATCAGTGAACTTCCTTTTCTTGTTCAGAATTTCTTTCATAAATTTCACATAATTGGAATTTGCTCTAAAGCTTCTACGAAGGGAATATTTACCGTTAACTTCTTAAGAATTTCTAAAAACTTGGCAAATTGTTTATTCGGTTTAAGCTTCTACGAAGGGAATATTCACCGTTAACTTCTTAATAATTTCTAAAAATTTTGAAAATTGTTTATTCTCTTTATTTTGCTTCAATCTTTGAGGAAACTGTGGTGGAGGTTTCTCCACAGTAATTTTCATTGGTGTAAGTGAATATTCTAATTCTGGGTATTCATGATCCTTTTCTTTTTCAGTATCCACTTTCTCTTTTTCAGTTTCCGTTTCTTTCTGTATTCTTGTTTCCAATTCTTTTCCACTTCGTAATTGTATAGCTTTGATTTGTTCTTTTCCTTGATCTTTAGGATTTGGTTCCGCAGTACAAGAAAAAGTTCCTAATGTTCGGTTACTAAGCGTAGTAGCGATATGCCCTAATTGATTTTCAATATTCTTAATAGCAGTTCCTTAACTTTGTAATTGGTTTCCTTGAATTTGTAATTGCTTCCTTGATTCTGCATTGTTGACCCATGTTTAATATCAGCTCTTCCATAGACAACTTCTTCTCCTTAATTTGAGTGTCATAGCAGTTCCTTGATTTTGTAATTGATTTCCTTAAATCTGCAATTGATTTCTTGATTCTGCAATTTAATAGCAGTTCCTTGATTTTGTAATTGATTTCCTTGAATTTGTAATTGATTTCCTTGCTTCTACAATTGTGTGTTTAATATCAGCTCTTCCATAGACAACTTCTTCTCCTTAATTTGAGTATTACTGTTAAATTCTGTATTCTAAATAGCAGTTCCTTGATTTTGTAATTGATTTCCTTGATTCTGCAATTGTTGACCCATGTTTAATATCAGCTCTTCCATAGACAACTTCTTTTCCTTAATTTGAGTGTTACTGTTAAATCCTGGAGGATAAGAAGGTCTATATTTAACATTTCTTTGGTTGGATGAATTTCCTAATGAGTTTACTGGGTTGTTCGCTCATTGTTGATTTGTAGCAGAATTTGTTATTCCAATTAAAATTTGGATGATTCTTCCAACCTGGGTTATAATAGTTCGAATAAGGATTGTTGGGTCTATTAATAGCATTTAAAGTCTCATACGAAGGTTGAACATCCACAAATTGCCCAGATGAATTCTCTTCCATCATAATAGATGTTGGAGAATAATTCATCCCATAGTGATCTAATTTCTTTGATATTGCAGCAATCTGCTAAGTTAACATATATATTGCATCAGAATCATGGATACTAGCTACTCTTTTAGGATTTACCCTTTCAGAGAGCTACTAAAAATTTTTGGTAGCCATATCTTCTATTAACGAATAAGCCTCATCAAAAGGTTTTGACTTTAAAGAACCACCAGCCGTAGCATCTATAATCGATCCAAGTGATCCCGCTGATCCATTATAAAATTTGAATTATCAACTAATCTGGTAACGAATGATGAGGGCACTTCCTAAGAAGATCTTTAAATCTCTCCTGAGCTTCATATATCGACTCTCCATCAATCTGACAGAACGATATTTTGTCATTTCTAAGTTTTGCAATTTTGGATGGAGGGAAATATTTGAATAGAAATTTCTATGAAAGTTCTTCCCAAGTTCTAATAAATCCTGGTGCTAACGAATTTAACCACATCTTAGCCTTATCCCTAAGTGAAAAAGGAAAAAGTCTAAGTCTAACAACATCGTTTGAAACTCTGTCATATTTAAAGTTAGCACACAGTTCTAAAAAAACTAGCGAGGTGTAAATTAGGATCTTCATTTGGTGTACCTCCGAATTGATTGTTTTGTGCCATTTGGATAATAGCAGGTTTAAGCTCAAATGAAGTAGCAACTACATCAGGATTTTGGATAGATGAGTGAATTTCATCTATTAGGATGTTTTCCATTGTATCAGAATTTCTAGGTTCTCTTCTCAATCTTCTAATTTTTCTAATAGTGCATTCTAATTCCGAATCGTAGGGTATAAGATTTTTCAGGTCCAAATTTACGGAGTTGGAAAACCATCACTATTAGACACACTACTTAAATTAAGTTTGGAGTTGAAAAACCATCACAATTCATTAATATTTTAACATTGACACATACATATTATCTCTTCATCTCACCATACCTTAGAGTAGGGAGAAAGATAAAGGAAACTACTTAAACTTCATAAGAAATATACAACAAAAAATAAATTTCATACATAAAAGAAAGTTTATACAACACTATTAAACAAACAACACTTATCTGAAACTCTTTCTTAATGCAATTCCTTTGTATCCTCTCTTAGGAAATGTAGGAAGAAGAAATCTTTCACTTTTCTCCTTTTCTATCAAATCATTGAGAATAATTCACACTTAATCTCACCATAGAAACTTTAAATTATAAGAATAATGGATTCTAAATGGTTGTGGAATAAAATGGAAGAGTGTGTGGTTTGTAAGTCGTTGAATTTTGTGCGATGAGAAGTCAGAAAGAGTCACATTTCTGATCAATTCCAACCCAAATAAAGTCTAGAGTTGGTTCTCCAATAGGTGTATCCAAAAACTCTTCAAAAAATGTCTAAATTTGTCAAATCTTTTAGAAACAAGGCCTGCTCCAACACTCACGCCGTCAACGCCCATTCTGGTGCCGTTGGCACTAGTGGTCTTCTATTTAATGCACTGCTCTCTGTCAAATGGCGCCGTCAGCGCCTAGTCTGATGCCGCCAGCGCTGACCAATTTTCATATTCTCCATTTTGACTCTAAATTTCATCCTTTTTTTCTTCCTTTTTACTTCAAGTCCTAAAAATCAGCAACCTGTAAGAAAGCATGAAAAATACCTTCCATTTAAGTGTAATATCACCAAAAATGAGTATAAAATACGTCTAAAAATGCATATATTTTTGGTATATCAAAATCCCCCAAACTTACATGTTACTTGTCCTTAAGTAACTCCTTTACTACATAAAAATATGACTTATGGTAAAGAAATTAATCTTCTAGATTTCCATACTTTAGTCCACTAAACATAATAGCACAACTTAAGAAAAATTCGAAACAACTTCAGATAATACTAAAGATATAAGAATATCCATCATTCAAGTCAAAGATTTCTGATTCTTTATTCTTTTCAAGAAAAATTGCAAATCGTCATATTAAAGTCACTTAGAATATCAATATGAAAAAGAACTTCATGAAACTTTACTATTAAATATGCTAATACTCAAATACAAGTTTAGAAAATGTAGCCAAGCCTTCTTCTTTAAGTTGATTCAAGTGAAGCCAATTTTTAATTAGGCATATCCTCAAGCTTCTCCCCACATCTTTTTCTTTTCTTTTCTTTTTCAGGACCATTTTCAATTCTTTTTCTTTTCTTTTACTTTTTTTTTTTGTTTTTAGGTGAGGATTACTATATCTGAATAGTCTTTAATGACTTTGAACTTCACTATCCTCTTCTTAAAGTTAAAAGCTTTTCACACTCCTTTACTTTATAAATTTATATTAGCTTAAAGATTTTTATAAAGTTTTATTCTTTTTTTCTTACATGAATCTCTAAGATTTTTAATACTTCAAAAATACAAATTTCTTTACTTAAAATAGAAAACATAGTCTTTTTCTCTTAAACTAAATATCTCAATCTCTAAAATTAACCTTAATTATTGAAAATTTTTACTTAATCTTACTATATATTTAGAAACATAAATATAGTTATCTAAAGCTAACCTCTAATACTAAATGTCATGTTAAATTTAAAGTTTTTGAAAATATAGCTAAATGAGGACAAATAAAATTAAGTTTCTTTCTTTTTTTAAAAAAGATTCTTTCTTTTCCCAAACTTAAATTTTTAAAAGATTTAGCATGAAGAAATGAAAAAAATAAAGGGTGACAGAAAACATTAAATACATAAAGAAAAGACTTACCTGTTGAAGGTTCTGATTTTTGAAACTTAACTCTGAATTATTGCAGGTGCTAATATTAAAAGCTATAAGACTTAAAACATTAAATTGCGCATAATATATATAAAATCTGCTAAAAAAGAGTTAATTACAACACATTTAACAAAATACTAAAACTAACAACATAACTAAACTGAATTTCATATAACAAACAGTTTTACAATTCTACAGTTCACAACTTAATATCTAAAATAAAGCAGAGTGTCACTATCTAACAACAAACAGTTTCAACAATATAATAAAAATAAATACTAAAATAACAAAGTACAATCAAACATAAACTACAAGAAAGATCAAACTACAAATCACCAATCATCTTCTTTTTCTTCTTTTTCCATATTCAAATTCTGCCGCTGATATGGAGTAAAGACAGGGTGAGTAGGAAACTGAACTGAGTGATCACTCTTCATTTATCTGACCATCGCATCATCATCAGCAGCATCATATTCGAATTTTTGTCTAATCAAATCAACAGTGTGAGCATTTCTGGCCTCCATGTTTTCCATTTTATGATCTATTCTCAAGATATCTTCCTGTTGGATCATCATCTGGTTCAATAGTTCTCGAAGAGTAGGGTCACTAGAAGTAGGGGTCCTCGAAGTAGAAGGAATATCTATGGTCTTACTTCCAGACCTCCATCTAACATGAGATTCATATGTCTTCATATTGGCATGCCCAATAGGTTTTAGAGGCTTAATCCTCTCTTCCTCAGGTCTAAAATCAACTCCTGCCTGTTCACAGAGTGTGAAAATAAATGCAGGGTGTGCTAATCCACCAGTGGTCTCTCTCAAAACAATAGACCTAGTGTTCATATAAATAATAGAGCCTACATTTATCCTCATCACCTGCTGGATACAATAGTTCAGGATGGTTATATCCTTTGTCACCTCACTATGATGATTTGTCAGTATCATTCTTCCAGAAATAAAGTAGTGACAGATCTTAGATACTACATTAAACATAGAAAAAGAAAAGTTTACCTTAACTCCATTCTTCACCTTCCAAGTTCCTCTTCCATCATTAAGAAAAGAAATAACCTTATCCAAAGCCTCATTCGTAGCAGAAAATGATTTATACTGGCAACTGTACACATCTTCTAACTGATAAAATTCATTAATCTTACTTGGAGTAAACTTCACCATTTTCCCACGAACAAAAACAAAATCATCAGAAGCCTCTGTAAAATTTGCGTAGAACCCACTACACCAATAATAGCCTCGGCAGTAAAGTAACATAATTTTCCCACTACCGAGCATTGTATAATCGCCGACTTCTCCTCCCAGATTTTTAAATCCACGATCTGGAATTACTTTTTTTATTTTAAAGTAGACTATTAAATCGAGCATTAGCCCTGAAGCTGACAAATTTTTGTTTATCATAATCTACTTTTCTTTTTTCCTTTGCCCGTTCTCAGTGTCATGGTAAATCTAAGAAAAATTTGATGAAAATTCGAATAAATTCCCAAAATTCTGAAAATCACAATGTAAAACTCTTTAAACTTAAATCTACTAAGTATGAATTCTTCACCAAAGGATTTTTTCAAAATCACTTAAAAAAATCCAAAATTTTTGGATCTCGGCAATGTGAGATAAATCTTTGGTGAAAATCTAAAAATTTTTATTTTAAAGTGTAGCTCTTACCTAGTAAAGATGAAATCCGAAGTTCCTTTTCCTTGAAATCGCCCCAGATCCGAGCAAATGCGAGCTCTAGGTGAAAAAACTGGAGGTTGAAGGTGACTCAAAAGGTAAAAATGACGTTTTACTGTGCAAATCGCGAATTTTAAGGGGTTTAGGCTGTTCTCGGGTCGAGGGCGCCGACAGCACCGTCGGCCTTCACGGCGCTGAAGGCTAAGAATTCTAATTTCAGATTTTCGCAATCTTCAATTTTCTTTCAATTTACTCCAAAGTTTTTTTAGCATTTTTAAATACAAATTTTTACCTAACAATAACTTACAAAAAAACATTTTCACGAACAATCATTTTTACAAACAACAACAACAAATTAACTTTTATATATGAAAATATATTTTTTACAAATACATTTTTCTAATCTCACATTTACACTTATATAGCAAACTAAATTATAAATCGGTGTCGAAATCAAGTCAAAACACTAAACGCTGATACAAAACTATACACACAATCAAAGTTCATAATTCTAAAGCAAAGCAAACTAAATCAAATGCACATAATAACATTAAATACATAAGCATTTTAAATTGATAGAGAGTCCAAATTCTTCAGTTATTCTGCCTTTTCTTCAGTGTTTTCTCCTCTTCTAATATCTCCCATAGACTAGTAATGAACGTACAGATTGTAGAAGGGTCGGTACGTGAATTGATCAGTCGAATTTTCTTCGATCCATCCTTTTTCCTTAAACATCCGCACTAATCCTGCTTCAAATGTTCCAGTATGATCAAAATTCTCCTTCATCCTCCAATCTAGGTGATCAAAAAGGTACTTAAGATCTCCTATTGCATTCGTAATACTCTGAAGTCCTCTTTCCATTTTGTTCATTTTCTTCTCCAAAGCTATTGAACTTCCAGCTGTTTGTGACATTAATGGTGTTGAAACATGTGATGAATGATCCAAGATAACATCTAATGTTTCATTCCCATTTCCAACATAATTATCATTAATAGAAATCATGGGCTCTCAAAGTAAAAAACTTTTTCCCAACTTTCATATAGAACTTGAGATTGACTGCAAAGTAGGAAAATTGTGGATGCCCAAGTCCATAAATTGGTCAATTCATAATAATACCCATAACAGATTTAAAAATGATAGATCCTACATCAATAATCTTTTCCATTTGAATGTAATAATTTAAAATAGCACTTTCTTTGGTGACTCTACTAATCTTCATGGTAGGGAGTAGTTTTGCAGAAATGAAGAAATGTCACTGCTTCGATATTGGATTAAGTGATGAAGCAGAGAAACTAACATATCCCACATCTCGCATTTCCCAAATATCACTTCATCCGTCAGAAAATAATAGACATCTTGCATCAAATCTCTGGTAGGGATAAAGTTTGTATAATGACAGATTGAAACGTTTCCTATCATATACAACTCATTAATTCGTGTCAGAGTAAATGGTACAGTCTTACCTCGTACGAAGACTACCCCTTGGGTAATTTCATCTAAGTTGGCATAGAATTCTTTCGCCACTGGTACAACAACTGCAGCGGTAGTGTAGCACAGAACTTCCCATTATCTTTATACAATGATTTTATCAATCAAAGAACTTGGATTAATCAATCCATAATTGACAAAGCCTCTCTCCTTGATCAATCTCTTATTCATAATAACTTTGTCGTATAATCTCTGCACGTCAAAACTCATAAATTTTCTTCTATTAAAACTCCATACCTGAAAGTATTGGAAGCCATAGAATTTGAAATTAGGGAGTTTCTAGTCGTCCAAAGCAGTTTTTAAGAGTTTAAAAACACTTTCCGGCGGTTATTACGGAGTGAAATCCCGCCAAAGTCCGCCAAATTCATCCAGAACCGTCAAATTGCTATCGGCGCTCCCGATGGCGTTGTCGGCACCATGGTCAGTTTAGCGGGCACCGTCGGCACCAGTGACCAAAATTGCGACTTTTTATTTTTTTTAATTCGATTCCAAATTTTCATCCAATACCAATATTTGTTTTAATTTATGATATATAAAATTTTATAGGATTATTATGTCCTAATATATAAAACACTTATCAAATAAAATACTAATGCATAGAT
>JXCR01138720.1:53656-67635 GCA_002079205.1 Phalaenopsis hybrid cultivar | reverse complement strand
ATATATATATATATATATATATATATATATATATATATATATATATATATATATATATATATATATATATATATATATATATATATATATATATATATTGGTTACCTCCCATGAAGCGCTTTGTTTAACGTCGTTAGCCCGACGTATTATTTGTTTAGTTAGGTTGACTTAACATTAAAACTTTTTTAAATTGTGGTATGTATCCTTCATAATAATGTTTCAATCGATACCCATTAATTTTAAATATCTTTCCAGTGTTAGGATCTTTAATAACAACATTTCCATAATGATAGACTTTAATTACTTTAAATGGTCCTAACCATCTGGATTTCTGTTTTTCTGGAAATAATCTCAATCTTGTATTCTATAATAAAACTTCTTGTTCAGGTTCAAACTTCTTTTTAATAATCTTCCAATCATGTCATATTTTCATTTTCTTTTTATAAATTTTTACATTATCATATGCTTCATTTCTAATCTCCTCAAGTTCATTGAATTGCAACAATCTTTTCTTACCAGCATCTTTTAGATTAAAATTAAATTCTTTAATAGCTCAAAATGCTTTATGCTTCAATTCTACTGATAAGTGACATGTTTTTTCAAAAAATAAGTCTATATGGGGACATTCCTATAGGAGTCTTATAAGAAGTTCTGTATGCTCATAATGCAGTATTTAATCTACCAGACCAATCCAATTTATAGGCATTTACAGCTTTTTCTAAAATTTGTTTAATTTCACGATTTGATAATTCTGCAAGACCGTAAGCAGAGATATCAAATTTATAATGATGATAGGCAGTAGAGAATCTATGCATAATATTATATATCTTAATTAAGTTTTCGATTCTCTTATTCCTAAAATGAGATCCTCCATCAGTAATAGTTACTTTCGGCATTTTATATCTTGTGAAAATATTTTTAATTAAAAATTTAGAAACACTTCGAGCATCACATTTTGGTACAACAATCGTTTCAATCTATTTGGACATATAATCAACAACAAATAATATATATAAATTTTCAAATAAAGGCATAAATAGTCCCATAAAATTTAAACCCCACACATCAACAATTTCAACTTCTAAAGTGTAATTTAGAGGCATTTCATTTCTCCTAGAAATATTTCCTACTCGTTGACATCGATCGCAAGTTTTAATATATTTATTAAGATCTCTAAAAAGAGTAGGCCAATAATCCAGCTTGTAAAATCTTATATGTAGTTCTATTTGTTCCAAAATGTCCTCTAAATTCAGAATCATGACATCTTTCAATTATTTGTTGAGTTTCCTCATAAGACACACATCTTCTAATAATTAGACCTTCACATTATTTATATAAATATGGGTCATCCCAAAAATAGAATTTTGAATAATATATGAATTTCTTTAATTGTGGATTTTTAATATCAGCTGGTAAAATATCACTTACAATATAATTTACTATATCAGCATACCGCGATACATTCACTTCATCAATACTATATAATTGTTCATCAGGAAAAATTTCTAAAATTTTATTTGCAAAATTAGTTAATATTTCTCTTTCAAGTCTAGATAAATAATCAGTTATTTGATTATCATTTCTCTTTCTATCAACTACAGTAAAATCAAACTCTTGCGATAGAAGTATTCATCTAATTAATTTTGGTTTAACATTCTTCTTTTGCATCAAGTATTTAATAGCGTAATGATCTGTATGCACTATACATTAGTTCTAATTAAGTAAGGTATAAATTTATTAAACGCATTAACAGTAACTAATAACTCTCTTTCAGTAGTAGTGTAGTTAATTTGAGCATCATTTAGAGTTTTACTAGCATAATATATTACTCTAAAAACTTGATTTTTCCCAATCAGGTGGAACTCTTATAAGTGCAGTGATTAACTTTTCTTTCGATAATTCAAATGATTTTATGCATTCCTCGTTAAAATCAAATTTCATATCTTTTTCTAACAGTTGGCATAATAGCTTAGTTATTTTCGGAAAATTTTTGATGTAGCGCCTGTAAAATCCAGCATGTCTTAGAAAACTTCATACCCCTATAACATTAGTAGGAGGTAGTAATTTTTCAATAACTTGAATTTTTGCAGGATCTACTTCCATGTCATTTTCAGAAATTTTATGTCCAAGTACAATACCTCCTGTAATAATAAATTGACATTTTTCCCAATTTAGTACTAAATTGATTCTTTCACATACTTCCAAAAAAATTTTTAAATTATTTAAACATAATTCAAACGAAGTTCCGAATACAGAAAAATCATCCACAAACACTTCCATTCCATGTTCAATAAAATTGTTAAATATTGACATCATACATCTTTAAAATATTGCAGGTGCATTGCATATTCCAAAAGACATTCTACGAAAACAAATATTTCATATGGGCTTGTAAATGTTGTTTTCTCTTGATCTTCTGGAGCAATTGGAATTTGATGATACCCGGTATATCCATCTAAAAAGCAATAATATTTATTTCCAGTCAATCTATCCAACATTTGGTCTAGAAAGAGTAAAGAAAAGTGATCTTTTCTGGTGGTCATATTTAATTTTCTATTGTCAATACAAATTCACCAACCAATAACTTGTCTTATTGGTATTAGTTCATTTTTCTCATTTTCTTCAACGGTCACTCTTCCTTTCTTCGGAACACAGTGAATTGGACTTATCCAAGCACTGTCTGAAATAAGATATATAATTTCAGCATTTAACCATTTTAAAATTTTTTTTAACAACTTCTTTCATTATTAGGTTTAATCTCCTATGGGATCAGCTTTAGGTTCGTATTGTTCATCTAATAGAATTCTGTGCATAGAAATAGAAGGAATAATTTCTTTAATATCTGCTAAATTTCATTCAAAAGTCTTTTTATATCTTTTCAACATTTCTATTAATTTTTGCTCTTAAATTTTAGTTAACTCAAAAGATACAATAACAGACAATGTAGATAACTCTCCTAAAAATACATATTTTAAATGGGCAGGTAATATCTTCAGTTCAAGTTCAGGTGGTTTAATACTTGAAGGAATAAGATTTTTATTATCATTTTTCATCAAATCTAACGTTTCAAACTTGTCCTGAATATAATATAAATCTTCTTCTATCATGTAGTCCTTGTTTTCAAAAAATTCTCCTTGCTTTAATTTGTCTTCAAACTCTTAAATTGCTCATTACTCGGATAATTAGTTACTTCCATCCTGAAACATCATTGTCTGTTTCTATTGCAGACTATTTCATAGTTTTTACAATATTAAATTACTTCTTGATCATTAACTCTCATTATTAATTCTCTTTTTCGCACATCTATCACAACTCTCCTTGTTGCAAGAAATTGTCTCCCTAAAATAATAGGAATATCTTTATCTTTCTCCATATCTGATACTATAAAGTCTACAGGGAAAATAAATTTATCAATTTTTACTAATACATTTTCTATAACTCTTTTAGATAAGTTATTGATCAATCAGTTAACTAAAGAGTTACAGTAATAGGGGAAATCTCTCCCAAATATAAACGTTTAAAGATCGATAGAGGCATAAGATTGATACTCGCTCCTAAAGCTTTTCCAAAAAAATTTTCACCATCGCACAAGGTATAGTAAAACTACCAGGATCTTTTAATTTTTTAGGAAATTTTTTCTGAATAATAGTAACACTCTTCACTGAGTGCAACGGCTCATGATTTGTAAACTTCCTTTTCTTGTTTAGTATATCCTTCATAAATTTCACATAACTTGGCATCTACTCCAAAGCTTCAACAAAAGGAATATTTATCATTAATTTCTTAAAGATTTTCAAAAATTTTGTAAATTGTTTTTCTTTATTCTTCTGCTTCAGTCTTTGAGGAAACGGGGGTAATGGTTTTTCTAAAGGACCTTGTGTTTGTTCATTTTCATTTTGGTCACTTTCCATTTCTTCCTTCTCTTCATCAACTTCAGTTTCTCTTTGGATCACTGTTTCAACTTTCTTTGCACTTCCTAATTTAATAGATTTAATTTGCTCCTTCTTTTGATATTTTGGATTAACTTCCACAGTACTCAGAAGAATTCCAGAAGGTCTGCTACTGAGTGCAGTAGCAATATATCCTAATTGATTTTCAATTTTTCTAATAGCATCCCCTTGATTCTGTATTTGATTTCTCATGTTCAACATTACTTCTTCCATTGTCAACTTCTTTTCCTTAACTTGTAGGTTAGGGTTAGAGTTAAATCCCGGAGGACAATAAAGTCGGAAAAGCAGCTAGGAGCGACATGAGGATGATATGGAAGGGGATAGGGAATATAATCACCACCTCTGGAGAGAGATACAACCAGAGCACTATTCAAACCCTCGAATATAGCCCTCAAAATAAGAAAACAGATGCTGGCAGTTGTCCCTAAACAAACTCACGCAAAATTGAACTTGTAAGATCAAAAAACAAATATATAATAAGAGGATAGCAAGGAATGACCCAAGAGCGCCGACCGACTCCACAACAGTGAAAGACCCTAAACTGATTCAGTCCAGACATGAAAATAACAGCCCACATGAACACGGGATTGTAGCAAATCAGGAAAATGGGTGCGTACTGTAACAAGGTAGCTCCCACGTCAGTATCTTAGAATTGGTGGAGCTTCGACCTCATCTTTCAAAGCTTCTGCCTCCTCATAGTCGTTAGGCTGGCCCTATTGAAGGCAGCGGCAATGTTGCAAACTCCTGATAAGTCAAATCCTATAAGCGATGTCATTCAAAAGCACATCCTGATAAAATAGGTATTCTTTTCTTTTGAAATAGTTTGAGCTGGCACTATAAATAAATGAGTGTTCTCAAGAATCAGGTCTTGAGCCACTACATTTGTAATCTACTCCAAATTCTCGTGCTCCATTAGACGTATTTGACAAAATAGTATATGAAAAGGAATCAACTTGGTGACGAAGTTTATGACAGACTAAGTCACTCCCATTAGCAACCACTCAGGAGAGACCTCTTCTTCTCTGATAGGACCGGGATCCCACTGTAGGATTTTTTATCTCATCAAACTCCTAAGGTATTTTCCAACGTTGTGTTTCATCTCTCCTATTTCGTCGTCTATCGATGAATACACAACTGAACTGAATTTAATACCCAAATGACTCCTATGGGCTTCCAGAAGGGGCTCAAAAGAATCTCATTTCGAATATATTGGACCTCCCTCAACAGTGGCAACTCAATAAGTAGCATATATATTTGAAAAGATTGAATTTCATTTATTTGGGGTTGTCGTGTGTTTAATATCGACTTGTCAAACTCATGGCCCATTTTGAAATCCAAGGTCATCCTGTTGATGCTCTTGTTGACCTCATTTTGAGGTCATGACTCTTTTCCTTCGGATCCTAGATCTAGCTCTAGGGGTTCCTATTGACGATCTTAGAAAACTAGTATTAGAATCCATCCCCTTAGAAATTTCAGTCACTTCTTATTTCTCTTGTGATGTCTTGCATTGATGATCTTAAAATCATCGTTGTTTGGTCGAGTGGTAAAGGACTATCATGTGAAGACTCAGGGAGAAATTTCAAATAGGATCTCAAGCCCTAGGAAAAAAACCTCTTCAGGACTTTATCATCACACACACACACACGAAATACACAAAATTCACCAAGTTGCGCAAAGTCGGACTAGAATTGAGCTTAAAGAATAGGCGAAAATGCAAACTTCTCCGGACGACCTCTGTCGACAAAATGGACTGCGCCAGAACATCCGTGACACCAATTTTAGCTAGAAAAGAGACTCATATTGCCATAATTCCGCACACGAATAAATTACACGCAAATCGATGAATTCATCAAAACGACCTCCGATGACGAAACGAATCGCGTCAGCGCGTCTGTAACGTCAGAATTACCTAAAAAAGACATCAATTTTGTTATGTTTTGATGCACGAATAAAAAGTACGAATCGAATCTTATTTTTAAGAAATATTAAATATTTTATATATTTTATTACTTATACTATTAAAATTATAATCCTAAACCCAATTTTCCCATTTGTCCACGCATTTATCTCTTCATTCGATTCATCCCATGACAAAGGCACGCCGGTGATAGAGCAGAATGATATTTTATCCTACGACATCAGGACCCAATCCTGGGACCTGATGAACTGTAGGATGATAATATCACTCACCGACATAAGACTAGCGAGAGACCCATACTTTCTTAGTTTGTTGGCAGTCCTACGCTAGATGGCGTAATCGACTCGCGGACAACTATACTTTTCAAAACTAATAAGAACAGATATGATAAGAACATGTACAATATTTATAAAAAATATTTTCATTACAAAATTGATACAGCTTCCTTTTTGTATGCCTGAAATTTATGTACATGCTAAAATATAAATTTTAAAATATGTTACAACTTGATTGTCCACTTGATTACCGATACTGGGCTAAGGAGTACCCTCTAAGTTAGGTTTAGTAGGACATACTTCTAGTTAAGTGGCAGACTCTATACATCCGGGTGACCGATGATAGCCTTCAACGTCCCTCGAGTACAAATATATTATATTTATGTCTAGCCCCGACCCGAGTGCTTGCGGTCACCTCTTTTCGGATTTTTTGTATGCTTTATTGAAATTTTTGGGCAAAGCACTCGTGGTCCCTTTTCCGGGATCTTCCCGAGATTTTGATAATTTTCTTAGAATTGTCATTTGTCGATTTCCACGAGTTTTCAGTCATGGATCATTTGTCGATTTTCTCGAGTTTTTCAGACAATGTTTCTTTTGTTCATATAGTGCATACTAGCTCGCTTAAAGAAGCAGCAGACCTCCTAGATATTGAGGTTTGATTTACATTACAACATTTTACTTCACAACATACTGTATTGTTCTTCTTTTTTACTGTACATTCTACTGTTCTTCTCTTGTTATACTGCATGCTTTATTGTTCTATTATACACTATATCTTAGTGTAGGAAAACTCAATGATTACATGTACCCTTTAAAACTAATATCAAACCTGAATGTGCTAAATGAGGAGCTTGGAGCGAATACCGTGGGCGGCACGACGAGGACACTCAGAAGAGCAACGTCAAAACAAATTCACATCACTAATCACTTTCCTTAGTTTAAATAACAACCCATAGGATTTCAAGATGGTTTGACTAGCGCAGCGTAAACTCTCACATATCACCTTTAGGCTTTTGCACAACCCTATTTTGCAATTATAAGTCCTAACACTTTAGAATTCCGAGGTTACCGTACGGTACGGTGTAAATCCTCCTATTTCTTTAGGTCATTTGCACGATCGAATATCGTGTGAATATAAGTCCTAAATTCTAAATAAATTGCAGGATTAAACATTACACAACATCATTTCAAAGATATCAAGCCAAACAATAGGATAGTTGGGAAGTCACCATGGTTTCCCCTGAATCTGTGATATCTCATACTCTTCATTCCTTTGGATTCCTTAAAATAATTGTTCCTATTTGAGCCACTCTCGTTTTATTTTCACATGTCCAATCTTGGAAACCTAAGCTTTGAAATCTGGAAGGTAAAACCACTAATCTTAATCGAGAGTTTTCTTAAGTGACCCCGGTCATTTAAGATGTAATTAACTATAGGGGTTTGCCTGTATAGGGAACTTGGAACCCATATAAAATAAACCCTATCTAATCCTCATATTAAGTAGGGGAACTTGTTGGCCTCATTTATAATATTTCGCAGACCAAACATATATCACAAATTCTGTAGTTTGGGTGATTGGGCCTACTAAAAGTGATATTTTTATTTTTCGGGATAAGTATATTACTTGTGATATCGTGCTTAGTCATTCAAACTATCCCAAATGTGAGACTCGTTTGGTCTCATTTATTTTTAAATTAAAATATTAATTTCAAAAATCATATTTATATCAAAACTATTTTTTTATATTTATAAAAATCATACCTTTCTTTTCAAAATTAAAATAACGGCCGACAGCTCCTTAATACTCCTGCAAAATGTAGCTTGAGGAACCACATCTCATACTTTACATGAACATTCATTACCTCTGACTCGCTACCTTCTAAAACAACTATTGCCAACTTTGTTGAAGTCTCTCTTCTGGGTTCTAACTAAAATCACTGGCATCTCTTACTCGTCAGCAAGAAGTTTAGAATCCTTTCTAAAATCTTTGTCTTCTCTTGGATCACAGTTTATTTTTTCGATAGCTAAGAGTGATTCAGTATGCTCAAATCCATAATACTTGAAACACTTCTTGTTTGTGATGGATTTAGAAATGTACATTGGTTTCACCTGTTCTGCACTTTGAGCTAGGACCTCCTTAGGCAGAGTCACCTTGGATGTTCTCCTGAGTGTACTCTTATTGTAAGATCCTTGGTTGAACTCTGCCTGCATGATGTGGCGGTCACTTGATAATATTGTCTCTCTACTTTGAAGATAGGGTCTACACATCATGCCCGTAAAGGATTGGCAAGTATTGCCGCTACATCTCCCGTTTCATCTGGTACCATGTAGTGATTTTATCATTTCCTTCATGTTGGTGTTAGTTCTTCAATTTTTTTCACCAAAACAATGAACTCTTTTTTAACTTGTTGGCAACTAGTTTCACTGTAGAACGTCCTGGTACTCAAAGAAAAGTTCAACGGGTTGAAGGCACTCCATGAACTCGTCCGGAACCAGGTGAATGTCAAAATGTGATAATTTCGCTGTTACCACAAAATTATGGCTTCTCAGATGTTTTGAGTAAATTCTTTGGGATATAGGCTCTTCATCTCTGAAATCTCTAATAGAACACTTGTCAATTGTATCCTCTAACAAACATTTCACCCCTGTATCCTCTAATAGACAATTCATCTTTGGATGGTTCCTTTTCACAATTTTATCAAGTCATTGTATCTCTTGGCAGAATTGTCAATGTATCTCTTCCATGGTAAACTCCTGATTGGCATAATAATTTGATTTAGGGTATCGGTAGGAGAAAGGTCTCTAAAGGTGATACAGGGTGGGAAAGAAAAATTTTGGGTGGAGAAAGGGTTGTGTATGGGCGGATGCTAGAAATCCTAGAATAGAATTAATATTATGCTAACTATGATACCAAATGATATCAGAGTTAACCCAAACTAAAGTAAGAAAAACAAATACTATTAATGAAAGCAGGTAGGCGGTTACAATCAAACACATTTGAAAGGAAAAATTACAACAAACACTAGGGCTCGATCCAAGGTTGGTGAGGGTCTGTTAGGTGGTTAGGGAGCGGAGGCGGGTGGCTGAAATGAGTTCTAGATGGTTGGGACGGCAAAAGGAGGAACAATAATTGTGTTCGTAGCGAAGCGGAGGTGTGGGACAACAATGAAGTGGAGGGCTGAAACAGCAGAGAAATGGCTGGAAAGGGTGGTCCTAGTTTGCAACAGCAAGGAGGGGGGTGAATACAAAGAGGAGTTGCGGTTATGGCAACAAGTTGGAAAAAGAGAAATGGAGGGACGAGAGGCTGGAACAGCAGAAAACAACCGGAAAAAGTTATTTCCGAGAGGCGGTGACAAGTAGGGAAGAAGGTGGCAGTGGCGGGGAATGCATGGGACTATAGGAGAGCCAAAGGAGGGCATTCCCTGGGCTGAGACAGTGAGGATGGTGGTTAGACAACTAGGAACTGTATGAATAACAACTACGGCAACTGTTCGGAGGGCGATTGCAAAAAGTGAGGGAAGCTGGGAGCAATATAGGGGGAGATGCGTAAGGAGATAGGGAAGATAATCAACACCTCAGGAGAGAAAAAAAATAAATAATAAGGGAAGATAATCAACACCACCCAAACCCTTGGATGCAGTCATCGAACGGAGAAAACGAACGTCGACGGCTGTCCTTAAACAAAATCACTCAAAAACTGAACCTAGNATGAATCTCTAAGATTTTTAATACTTCAAAAATACAAATTTCTTTACTTAAAATAGAAAACATAGTCTTATTTTGTCATACAAAATATCTTAATCTCTAAAATTAACCTTTATTATTGAAAATTTTTATATAAATTTACTATATATTTAGAAACATAAATATAACTATCTAAAGTTAACCTCTAATACCACAAATCATGTTAAATTTAAAATTTTTGAAAATATAGCTAAATGAGGATAAATAAAAATTAAGTTTCTTACTTTAAAAATGAATTTTTCTTTCCCCCCAAAATTAAATTTTTAAAAGATTTAGCATAAAGAACTTAAAAATACAGGGTGAAAGAAACCATTTAATACATAAAGAAAAGACATACCTGTTGAAGGTTCTAATTTTTGAAACTTAATTTTGAAATATTGCAAGTGCTAATATGAAAAACTACAAGACTTAAAACATTAAATAACACATAATACATATAAAATATGCTGAGAAATAGTTAATTACAACACATCTAACAAAATTCTAAAACTAACAACAATACTAAACTGAATTTTAAATAACAAACAATTTTACAATCCTATAGTTCACAACATTATATCTAAAATAAACCAGAGTCTCACAATCTAAAAACAAATAGCTTAAATAATATAACAAAAAAAATAACAAAATAACAAAGTGCATTCAAACATAAACTAAAAGAAAGATCAAAATAACATATCACCAATCATCGTCTTATTCTTCTTCTTCTTCTTCCACATTCAAATTTTGCTGCTGATATGGAGTAAAGATAAGGTGAGTAGGAAACTGAACTGAGTGATCACCCTTCATATATCTGACCATCACATTCAAATTTTTGTCTTATCAAATCATCAATGTGAGCATTTATGGCATCCATGTTTTCCATTTTATGGTTCATTCTCAAGATATCTCCTTGCTGGATCATCATCTGCTCCATAAGTTCTCGAAGAGTAGGGTCACTAGAGTAGAGGTACTTGAAGTAGAAGGAATATCTCTAGCCTTACTTCCAGACCTCTATCCAACATGAGATTCATATGTCTTTACATTGACAGACTCAATAGGTTTTAGAGGCTCAATCCTCTCCCCCTATGGTCTAAAATCAATTTTTGCCTGTTCACAAAGTGTGAAGATCAGAGCAGCGTGTGCTAAAACACCAGTGGTCTCTCCCAAAGTAATAGATTGAGTGTTCATATAAATAATAGAGTCTACATTTATCTTCATCACCTGCTAGATAAAGAAGTTTAGGATGGCTCTATCCTTTGTAACCTCACTATGATGGTTTGTTGGTATCATTCTTCCAGAAACAAACTAGTGACAGACCTTAGATACTACATTTAACATAGAAAGAGGAAAGTTTACCTTAACACCATTCTTCACCTTCCAGGTTCCTCTTCCATCAGCAAGAAAAGAAATAACTGCATCTAAGCCCTCAATCATAGCATAAAATGATTGATACTAGCAACTGTACACATCTTTCAACTGATAAAATTCTTTAATCTTTCTTAGAGAAAACTCCATTTTACCACGAACAAAAATAAAATCTTCAGAAGTCTCTTTAAAATTGGCATAGAACTCCATTACTACACCAATAATCGCCTCGACAGTAAAATAACAAAATTTTTTTCATTACGGAGCATTGATTAATTGCTTGACTTCTCCTCTTGGATTTTTAAATCCTTGATCCAGAATCACTTTTTTATTTTCAAGTAGACTACAGAAACGAGCACTAGCCTTGAAGCTGACAAATTTTTTTTTCATTATAATCCATTTTTCTCTTTCCTTTACTCATTCTAGGTGCCATGGTAAATATAAGAAAAATTGATAAAAATTCAAATAAATTCCCAAAATTCCGAAAATCACAATGTGAAACGCTTTAAACTTAAATCTACTAAGTAAGAGTTCTTCACCAAAGAGTTTTCTCAAAATCTTTCAAAAAATTCCAAAATTTTTGGATCAGGGCAATGTGAGATAAATCTTTCGTGAAAATAAAAAACTTTTAGTTCAAAGTGTAGCTTTACCTAGAGAAGATGAAATTGAAACTTCCTTTGCCTCAAAATCGCCTCAAATCCGAGCAATAGCAAGCCCTAGGTGCAAAAAGTCAAAGGGTAAAAATGGAGTTTTACGGTGCAAATCACAAATTTTAAAGGGTTTAGGCTATTCTCGAGTCGAGGGCGCTGTTGTCACCCATGCCAGCTCCATTGACGTTGAAGACTTAAAAATACATCTTTCAATTTTTTCAAATTTCTATTTTCTTTCAATTTACTTAAAAGTTTATTTAGTCTTTCGCAATACTAATTTTCATTGAACAATAATTCACAAACAACACCAAACTAACTTTTATATATGAAAATACACTTTATAAATACATTTTTATAATCACACTTTCACGTACATAAAGAAAACTAAATTATAATTCAGCGTCAAAATTAAGCCACAACACTAGAACGCTGACACAGAACTATACACACAATTAATATTTAGAATTCTAAAGCAAAGCAAACTAAATTAAATCCACACAATTACATTAAATACATAAGTATTATAAACTAGTAGAGAGTCCAACTTCTTCAATTATTCTGCCTCATCTTCAATACTTTCTCCTCCTCTAATATCTCCCATAGACTGGTAATAAACGTACAAATTGTAAAAGGGTCGGTACGGGAATTGATTAGTCGAATTTTTTTCGATCCATCCTTTTTTCTTGAACATCTGCACTAATCCTGCTTCAATTGTTCCAGTATGATCAAAGTTATTCTTCATCCTTCAATCCAAGTGATAAAAAAGGTAGTTACGATTTCCTATTGCATTCATAATATTCTGAAGTTCTCTTTCAATTTTCTTCATTTTCTTTTCCAAAGCGAGTGAACTTCTAACTGTTTGTGGCATTAATGGAGTTGAAGCATTTGATGAATGATGTAAGATAGCATGTAATGCTTCATTTCTATTCCCAATATAATTATCATCAATAGGAATCATGGGCTCCCAAGGTAATAAAACTTTTTCCCAACTTTCATATGGAACTTGAGATTGACTACTAAGTAGGAAAATTGTGGAAGGATGCCCCAGTCTATATATAGGCCCATTCATAATAATACGCATAACAAATTTAAAAATGATAGATCTTACATCAATGAGATTTTCCATTTGAATGCAATAATTTAAAATAGCACTTTCTTTGACGACTCTGCTAATCTTCATGGTAGGGAGTAATTTTGTAGAAATGAAGAAATTCCACTGTTTTGATATTGGATTAAGCAATGAAGCAGAGAAACTAACATATCCCTTATCTCCGATTTCCCAGTCATCATTTTCATTCGTTAGAAAATTATAGACATCTTGCATCAAATCTCTTATTGGGATGAAATTTGTATAATGACATATTGAAAAGTTTTCTATCATATACAATTCATTGATTCGAGTCGGAGTAAATGGTGCAGCCTTACCTCATATGAAGACAACTCCTTGGGTAATTCTATGCAAGTTGGCATAGAATTCTTTCACCCCTGGTACAACAACTGCAGCGGTAGTGTAGCACAAAACTTCCCATCATCTTTGTACAATGATTTTATCAATCGGAGAACTTGGATTAATCAAGACATGGTTGACAAAGCCTCCTTCCTTGATAAGTCTCTTCTTCATAATAAATTTATCATATAATCTCCGCTCGTCAAAACTGATAAACTTTCTTCTATTGAAAACTCCATACCTAGAAATATTTTTGGAATTGGAAGCCATGAAATTCAAAAATTGGAAGTTTCTGGTCGTCCAAGGTAGTTTTTAGGACTTTAAAAACATCTCCCAGTGGTTATTACTTCGTTCAATCCTGCCAAAGTTTGCCAAATTTGTCAAACCGCACGAAACTGCTTGCAGCACCGTCGAAGCTCTTGATAGCGCTGTCGGCGCCAGAGCTTGGTTATAGTGGCACCGTCGGCGCCAGAGCCAATTCTACATTCGTTCTTTTTTTTCAATTTGATTTCGAATTTTCCTCCAATACCAAGATTTTTTTTAAATTTATGATATATAAATTGTGTAGGATTATTCTTTCCTAATATATAAAACACTTTTTAAACAAAATAGTAATATTCATATATATATATATATATATATATATAT
>JXCR01138720.1:37413-53633 GCA_002079205.1 Phalaenopsis hybrid cultivar | reverse complement strand
TATATATATATATATATATATATTTATATATGGGTTGCCTCCCACAAAGTGCTTGGTTTAAAGTCGTCAGCCCGATGTATCATTTGTTTAGTTGGGTTGACTTAACATTAAAACTTCTTTAATTTGTGGTATGTGTCCTTCATAGTAATGTTTCAATCGATGCCCATTCACTTTAAAGATCTTTCCAGTTTTAGGATCTTTAATAACAACAGTTTCATAATGAAAGACTTTAATCACCTTAAATGGTCTTAACTATATGGATTTTAGTTTTCCTGCAAATAATCTCAATCTTGTATTATATAATGAAACTTCTTATCCAGGTTCAGACTTCTTTTTAATAATCTTCCAATCATTCCATATTTTCATTTTCTCTTTATAGATTTTTGCATTATCATACGCTTCATTTTTAATCTCCTCAAGTTCATTAAGTTGCAATAGTCTTTTCTCACCAGCATCTTTTAGATTAAAATTAAATTCCTTAATAGCCCAAAATGTTTCATACTCCAATTCTACTGGTAAGGGACATGTTTTTTCAAAAATAAGTCTATATGGATACATTCATATAGGAGTCTTATAAGCAGTTCTATATGCCTGTAACGCAGTGTCAAATCTAGCAGACTAATCCAATTTATAAGAATTTACAGCTTTTTCTAAAATTCATTTTATTTTACGATTTGATATCTCTGCTAGACCGCTAGTTTGAGGATGATAAACATTAGAGAATCTATGCATAATATCATATTTCTTAATCAATTTATTTGATTCTCTTATTTCAAAAATGAGATCCTCTATCCATAATAATTACTCTTGGCATTCCATATCTTGTAAAAAATACTTTTAATTAAAACTTTAGAAACACACCGAGCATCACATCTAGGTATAGCAATAGCTTCAATCCAGTTGGACATATAATTAACAACAAGTAATATATATAAATTTTCAAATGAAGGCATAAATGGTCCCATAAAATCTAATCTCCGCATATCAAAAATTTCAAATTCTAATATATAATTTAGAGACATTTCATTTTTTCTGGAAATATTTCCTAC
Organism: Phalaenopsis hybrid cultivar; assembly: GCA_002079205.1. NCBI lineage: Eukaryota > Viridiplantae > Streptophyta > Magnoliopsida > Asparagales > Orchidaceae > Phalaenopsis > Phalaenopsis hybrid cultivar. The sequence continues at coordinate 52,584 of JXCR01138720.1, read as the reverse complement.
TTGCAATTTCAACTTCCAATGTGTAATTTAGAGGAATTTTGTTTCTTCTAGAAATATTTCCTACTCTCCGACATCGATCACATGTTTTAATATATTCATTAACATCTCTAAAAAGAGTAGGCCAATAAAATTTAGCTTGTAAAATTTTATAGGCAGTTCTATTTGTTCCAAAATATCCTCCAAATTCAAAATCATGACATCTTCTAATTATCTGTTGAGTTTCTTCATAAGGCACACACCTTCTAATAATTAGATATTTACATTGTTTATATAAATATGGGTCATCCCAAAATTAGAAATTTGGATCATAGATAAATTTATTTAATTATTGATTTTTAATATCTGTTGGTAAAATATTACTTACAATATAATTTAATATATCGGCATACCATGGTACATTTATTTCATCAATACTATATAATTGTTCATCAGGAAAATTTTCTAAAATTTCATTTGCAAAATTACTTAATATTTCTTTTTCTAGTCTAGACAAATGATCAATCTCTAAAATTTCATTTGTAAAATTAGTTAATATTTCTCTTTCTAGTCTAGATAAATGATCAGCTATTTGATTATCATTTCTCTTTCTATCAACTACGATAAAATCAAACTCTTGCAAAAGAAGTATCCATCTAATTAATCTTGGTTTAACATCCTTCTTTTGCATCAAATATTTAATAGCATAATGATCAGTATGCACTATATATTTTGTTCTAATTAAGTAAGGTCTAAATTTATCAAAGACATAAACAATAACTAATAACTCCCTTTCAGTAGTAGTGTAATTGATTTGAGCATCATTTAGAGTTTTACTAGCATAATATATTACCTTAAAAACCTTGTTGTGCCTTTGTCCTAAAATAACCTCAATAGCATAATCACTAGCATCTCACATTATTTCAAATGGTTTTTCCTAGTCAGGTGGTACTATTATAGGTGTAGTGATTCATTTTTGTTTCAATAATTCAAATGCTTTTATGCATTCCTCATTAAAATCAAATTTTGTATCTTTTTCTAAAAGTTGGCATAATGACTTAGTTATTTTTGAAAAAAAATTTATGTAATGACTGTAGAAACCAGCTTGTCCTAGAAAACTTCTTACCCCTTTAACGGTAGTAGGTGGTAAATTTTCAATAACTTGAATTTTTATAGGATTTACTTACATGCCATTTTTAGAAATTTTATGCCCAAGTACAATACCTCCTGCAACTATAAGTTGACATTTTTCCCAATTTAATACTATATTGATTCTTTCACATACTTTCAAAACCTTTTCTAAATTGTTTAAACATAATTCAAACGAAGTTCCAAATATAGAAAAATCATCCATAAACACTTCCATTCCATGTTCAATAAAATTGCTAAAAATTGACATCGTACATCTTTGCAATGTTGCAGGTGCATTGCATAGTCCAAAAAGACATTCTACGAAAAGCAAATGTTCCGTAAGGGCTTGTAAATATTGTCTTCTCTTGACCCTCAGGAGTAATTGGAATTTGGTGATAACTGGTACATCCATCTAAAAAGTAATAATATTTGTTTCCAGTTAATCTATCCAACATTTGGTCTAGAAAGGGTAAAGGAAAGTGATCTTTCCTGATGACCATGTTTAATTTTCTATAGTCAATAAAAATTTACCAACCAGTAACTTGTCTTATTGGAATTAATTCATTTTTCTCATTTTCTTCAACGGTCACTCCTTACTTTGGAACACAGTGAATTGGACTCACCCAAGAACTGTATGAAATAGATATATAATTCCAGCATCTAACCATTTTAAGATTTCTTTTTTAACAACTTCTTTCATTATTAGGTTTAATCTCCTCTGAGGATCAGCTTTAGGGTCGTAATGTTCATCTAATACAATTCTGTGCATACAAATTGAAAGACTAATTCTTTTAATATCTGCTAGAGTTCATCTAAAAGCCTTTTTATATCTTTTCAACATCTCTATTAATTTTTGTTCTTAAATTTTGATTAATTCAGAAGATAAAATAACAGGAAATGTAGATGACTCTCCTAAAAATACATATATTAAATGAGCAGGTAATATTTTCGGTTCAAGTTCAGGTGTTTAATACTTAAAGGAATAAGATTTTTATTATCATTTTCCAACAAATCTAACGTTTCAAATTTGTCCCAAAGATAATCTAAATCTTCTTCTTTTATTTTGTCCTCATTCTCAAAAAATTCTCCTTACCTTAATTTGTCTTCAAACTCTTCCTTAAATTGCTCATTACTCAGATAATTAGTAACTTCCATCCTAAAACATTCATCGTCTTTTTCTATTGCAAGATATTTCATAGCTTTTGCAATATTAAATTTTACTTCTTGTTCATTAACTCTCATTATTAATTCTCCTTTTTGCACATCTATCATAGCTCTCTCTGTTGCAAGAAATGGTCTTCCCAAAATAATAAGAATTTTTTTATCTTTCTTCATATCCAATATTATAAAGTCTATAAGGAAAACAAATTTATCCACTTTAATTAATACTTCTTCTATAACTCATTTTGGATAAGTTATTGATCGATCAACTAATTGAAGAGTTACAATGGTAGGGGAAATCTCTCCCAAATTTAAGTGTTTAAAAATTGATAGAGGCATAAGATTGCTACTCGCTCCTAAATCACATAAGGCTTTTCCAAAAAACTTTTCACCAATAACACAAGGTATAGTAAGACTACCAAGATCTTTTAATTTTTCAGGAAGCTTTTTCTGAATAATAGTAGTACACTCTTCACTGAGTGCAACAGTCTCGTGATCTGTAAACTTCCTTTTCTTGTTTAGTTTATCCTTCATAAATTTCACATAACTTGGCATTTGTTCCAAAGCTTCAACGAAAGGAATGTTTATCACTAACTTCTTAATGATTTCCAAAAGTTTTGTAAATTGTTTATCTTTATTCTTCTGCTTCAGTCGTTGGGGAAACTGAGGTAATGGTTTTTTAAGGGAACCTGTGTTTGTTCATTTTCATTGTGGTCATTTTCCATTTCTTCCTTCTCTTCATCAACTTTAGTTTCTCTTTGGATTCTTGTTTCAACTTTTTTTCCACTTTTTTTTTCCACTTTGTAATTGAATAGCTTTAATTTGCTCCTTATTTTGATCTTTTGGATTAACTTCCACAGTACTTGGAAGAATTCCTGAAGGTCTGTTATTAAGTGTAGTAGCAATATGTCCGAATTGTTTTTCAATATTTATAATAGTAACCCCTTGATTTTGTATTTGATTTCCTATATTCAACATTATTTCTTCCATCGTCAACTTCTTTTCCTTAACTAGTGGGTTAGGGTTAGAGTTAAATCTAGGAGGATAATAAGGTCGATAATTAAGATTTCCTTCGTTGTTCAAATTTTTGGAGGGATTCAACGAATTATTATAATTATTCTAACTAAAATTAGGATGATTTTTTCATCCAGGGTTATAATAATTAGAATAAGGATTGTTATTTTGATTATTTATAGCATTCAAAGTTTCATAAGATGATTGAGTAACAATTATCTGTCCTAGCAAATTTTCCTCCAATATTGGTGGTATTTGAGAATAGTTCATTCCAATTTGATCAATCTTTTTCGAAATAACATTAATTTGAGGAATTAAAATAGACATTGCATCAGATTCATGAATACTAGCTACTCTCTTAGGATTTACCCTTTTAGAGGGCCATTGAAAATTTTTAGTAGCCATTTCTTCTATTAAGAGTATGCTTCATCAAAAGTTTTTGACATTAATGATCCACCTGCAACAGCATCTATAATAGATCTAAGTGATCTCTAATCCATTATAAAATATTTGAATTATTAACCAATCTGGTAAAGCATGGTGTGGACATTTTCTAAGAAGATCTTTAAATCTATCTCAAGCTTCATATGTTGATTCCCCTTCAATCTGACAAAAAAATGTAATATCATTTCTAAGTTTAGCTGTTTTTTAGGGTGGAAAACATATAGCCAAGAATTTTTGTGATAGTTCTCCCTAAGTTCTAATAGATCCAAGTGCTAATGAATTTAACCAAGCTTTGGCTTTTTCCCTTAATGAAAAAGGAAAAAGTCTAGGCCTAGCAGCATTATTAGACACTCTGTCATATTTAAAAGTAGCACATATTTCAAGAAAACTAGCAAAACGTAAGTTTGGATCTTTAGTAGGTGTTCCTCCAAAAAGATTTATTTGTACCATTTGGATAATAGTAGGTTTAAGTTCAAATGAATTAGCAGTAACATCAAGATTTTGAACAGTTAAGTGAAGTTCATCTGCTGTTGGATTAACATAATCTTTTAAAGGTCTTTGTTGATTTTCCTTTATTTGATTATCTAAGTTATTTGTCATTTTGTTTAAATTTTTATTTTCCTTTTGTTATTTTCAAATTTTTTTAATAGTACGTTCAAATTCTAAATTGTAAGGTACTAAACCTTCTGATCCAATATTTCACATAAACAAACATAATAATCAAAGAAAAATCTCTTAAAAATAACTCTTAAATAAATAAAAATATATTTCTTTTTAGATTTTTTATTTTTTAATTTTTTTTTGATTTTTTGATTTATTTGTATATTTTTATCTTTAAATTTTCTAATTTACAAAATATATTTAATTTACCGTTACTTCCCCAGCAACGACTCCAAAAACTTGATCCCGAGGAAATATAGCTGTGTAAAAATTATAAAGTTGACTCCGCTATGTAACGGTGACAAAAACTTGATGCTCTATATATAAATAAGAAATTTAAGCAATTAATGCTTGGATTCTACGCAAGTATACGTATCATTATCAAGTAATAAAGGACTTTCTATTTTAGCCCCAAATATCGATCCCAAGGGGAAGGTTTAAATTTAAAATGATAAATTAACTAGAAAATTCACAGAAAGTAAAACAAAATTACTGTCACTAATTTCAAATGTTGAGATATTATCAGAATTAAATTATTTAACTACAATCAAAACTGAAATGCAAAGTTTAAACAGTAATTACTAAACTATTAAACTATTAAACTATTAAACTATGTTTATGTGATGAATATTTCTTATGTGAAAAGACATCTTTCCCACTACAACAAAATTTTGGTAAAATGAGATGAGAAAATGGTTAGTGCCAAATAGGAGCAGTTTTAATTTTCTACCTTGTTACAGTGTTATAGAAAATCATTGGCTAATCCTAAGTTTAGTCCCTAAATCTGTGACTAGGCTAGGAGGATACTGGCTCCCACTTCAGAGCTCCCACTTCCCTTCGCTTGAAGCCATATGGGATGTCGTGCACACTCTTCTACATGATGACTTGGACAAAGTCAATTTTGGTGGCATGATGGATTTTTTAATGGGTTCTCATGTCATAATAGGCGCCATTGGGTCATGGGCAACCTATTAAAAATGATTTTTGGCCATGGATGGGCTTAGACTCCATGATTGAGCTTGGGCTTGGAAATTGTTCATTTAAAGCTTGAGCTTGTGTTAAGTCTTTTATGACATTTCCCTTTAATTAATTAATTACATAGTTAAAAAAGAGAAATGCATAAAAATTAATCCCATGGTGGTGATTAATCATGTGAACATAGAAATGATCATGTGGAATCACTTGAACATGAGGCCTAGGTTGATCACATGTTAATGTGTTGATCATATGGTATTTGGCTGACCATATGGTCAATGTTTTTGACCATATTGTCTTGGGTTGACCATATTGTTGCTATGGAGGCCATAGGGTTAAGTGTAGTCAATTTAGTCAGTTTTTGTCCAAATTAGGGTTTGTCATGAGTGGCTTGACCAGTCTAAAGTGTCACCAAATTTTGGGTTCAAAAAGGGCACATGAGGATTTTGTTTTAATTTTTACGGTTTGAAGGCCTCTAGTGGGATCAAGGATCAATGGTGATAGATTCCTCCCCCAAAATGGATTTAGGGGTTGGTGCAACCCCTGAGGTCACAGGCAGCTTCCCAGGGTTTATGGAGAGATCCGAAAGCTTTCAAATCAGATCAAGTGACCTAGGGCATGTTCTACCCACAAAAGTCAATTTGGGTTTTCCTACTAGGTCATAATTCTAAGTTAGTCCAACCAATGGGTTGGGCTTGAGATTTGGCCTAGTAGAGTCCCAAAAAGTGTAATCACAGTTTAGGACAATTTGTTTGGTAAATAAATCTTCACAAAAGTGAGGTCAACAACTGCTTCTCCTCCTGAACCCTGTAAAAAGCTCTGGGTTTGGCCAAAAGTTCCAACCAACTCAACCATCTTATTGAGCATTCTCACCCTAATTCTTATCAGGGGCAGATCAGTGTGATTTGAGTGGCCCATTCCAGATTCTGAAATGGGTATGAAGGGCATTCCAAAATTCCTAACAGCTTTACTATGATTAAAAAGAGAGAATTTTAATTTCCTTCTTAGAGACCTCTCTTAAAACAATTAACTCACTAAAATCCTCTCAAGAGCTGTTCACTGTGCCTCAGTGCTAGGTGCATGAAGAAAAGTTGTTTGTGACCACCTCTTACTGCTTCATGTATAAAACAATAGAAAAATATATTTGTTTTAAAGGTATTCACCATGATTTAACTTTGTTCTCTTTTGGTTTCAAACAAAATGAAGTCATGATGCACCAAAAATATATGCATTTTTAAACCTATTTTTTATACTCATTTTTGGTGATATTACACTTTAAAGGAAGGTATTTTGCTTGTTTTTGGCTTCAGGTACAAGAAATGGACTTTTAATGAAAAGAAGCAAAAACAGTGCAAATTGGAGCAAAAACAAGCAAAAAAGAAAATTCTGGCCTGACACATTTCGATATGTCTTTCTATACTTATTCTATTTCTCACTTTTCGCATGTTTTTGAATGAAATTACTCTTTAAAGAAATGTTGTTTTTATGATTATTTTTTAGGTTTATCAATTAAGAACACCACAATTGAAACAGGGTGAAACAAAGCTAAAAATGAAGCCAAATGGTGGAGCTGCTGCATGATGGCGCCAACCACGCCAGAGTCCAGAGAACGACGAGTAATGACACTGATAGCACCCAAAACGGGACGATTATTTTCCCATATGCATTGAATTTGGACAATTTTTGGAAGGTTACTTGAGGCCTCTCTTGGGAAATTCGTCCCTACACTATAATAGAGTGATTTTATGTCAGAAAAAGTGTGTGTGAGTGGAAAAATATGGAAAATGTTTATAGATCTTAGAATAGGAGTAGAAATATAGATTTCTACCTTTTTGGAGAGATTGAAGTAAGATTCATGTTTAGGATATTAGGATGCATGCTAGAAGAAGTTTTGATTATAAATGTGATGGTTTTTTACTTGCACTTCCTTTACATTATAATAAGGGCCCATTGTAGTGTTAAAATTCGTTGTAATTACATTAAGGCCTGAGAGGGCAGTGTAATTCTCAACAAAGTGGAACCACATTCAAATTCCATGGATGGTGAAGTTCAAGGGGGTTAAGTGCAAATAAATAAGGTAATATATATTACTGGGCGAAGAATTGGAGATTCTAGGGTGACAAACTAAAATCCCCAATTTGGTCCTAGTGTTTAAGAATTAAAGCAAAAGTTAGCTTTCAGGGGAAGGAAAGTGGGAGCTCTGGAGTGAGAGTCAGTATCCTCCCAGCCTAACCATGAATTTAGAGACTAAACCTAAGATTATCCAACGATTCTCTATAACACTTGACTAAGGGTAGAGAATTAAAATTGCTCCTATTTGGCACATAAATTATTTAATGTATCTCATTCCTTTATGTTATCCAATTCACTACATAAAAATGATAGTTTTTAACATCTCAAAATTCTTCAATGTAATTCATCCAAAAAGGGTTATCTTTAGAATTAATATTTTCATTTAGGAATAGTTATTAGTTGTTTTAAACTTGAGACTTACATTTAGGGGTAAACCACTTAAATCGATCTTTCGAACTAAGGACTAATAGTAGTAGACTAGAATTTGACTAAGGACCTTTTACCTCGCTTCTTCGTGCGATCGATACTTGAAGCGATAAGTGCACTTGCGTAGAACCACTAGTGTGTGAACTATTTTATATATTTTATAACATTTTGGTTTTAACTACTTAATATAAATTGGGTCAAGATTTTGGCCATATTTTTGAAAGTTAAATTACTGCGTAATTTCGAGACTGGTCAAGTTTTTCACACTGCTACAGGGGATTTAAATTGACATAAAATACATAGAAAAACATCACACACTAGGGGCACATCTAGTTTTTGGCGCTGTTGCCTGGGATTAAAATCTTCAAGTAGTAGTTTCAACTTAATAAATACTTGCATATAAAAAAATCACATCAAGTCACCTAGATTAAAGGCTCTCCATCAAAATAGGATTTAGAAACTTAAGTTATCAAGATCTTTTTAGACCCATAGGATCAAGGTTTAGGTCCTTTAATCAGTTGTATCATGAATTTAGTGCAAATGGCTAGCATCTCCTATCAGAGAAAGGAGACAAAAATAACAATGTTTATTTCCTTATGTTGAAAAAAAATAGCTATGATCACACCATTTAGTTACACTATCTAAACCCTAGGTCCCGCTCCTTAACTATAGAGCCAATGTTTATGTGTCGCATGTAAGGTGTTTGGTGACATGAAAGGGGAGTTTATGATATTAGTTAAGTGATTAATCAGATTTGGATTATAATGCTAGTAGCTTTGAAAGGCTAAATCCTAAGAGAGTGGCAAATTTTCAAGAAGATATTCTTACAATTTTAATTTGTCAGGTTGCAGATATTGAGAGGAAGTTAGATCAATATAGATATATATCCTCAAGGAACCCCAATTATTGAGGAAAATTTTTTTGGACAATAGATTGAAACTGACCATGAGATACATAATTCTTATTTTGATTATTACAATCTAGGTTGGAAAAATCATTTGAATTTTAACAGAAATAATAATTTTCGAGGAGAAGACCAATTTTGGGAAGAAAATCAATTTAATTAGACATGTAGTCGGAATAATCATGGCTATTATAATAATGATCTTTCTTTTCCTCATAATTTTAACTTCAAATCTCAGAATGAGGAGAAGGATTTAATAGAAGAGGTTGTCATTCAAATGGAGAGTGAGTTGGAGTGCCAAGGGATCTCAATAAGGAATATGGAAAACCAATTAGGGCAGATTATTAATTCAATTAATAATTATCCTCAATTTAACTCCAACCCACAGAATGAGGAGAAAGAATTATTGTTAGAAGAAGTTGTGATTCAAATGACAAGTGAGTTGGAAAATCAAGAGGTCGCAATAAAGAATAAGAAAACCAAGTGGGGTAAATTATTAATGCAATTAATAGCTACCCCCTATAGATTTTACCTAGCGACCTGAGATAAACCGTAAAGAGATGAATGATGAGCAATATAAAATTATTGAACTAATATTTAGAAGAGAATTCGACGAAATGTTTCAAAAGAACTTTGAGTTAAGAAATGAGGGTAAGGAGATTGAAAGAAAAATGGAAAAAATTCCTATGAAATTAGAAAAAACTTATTTCTTCAACTAAGATAAATATAGAAAGACCACTTCTACCATTTACTTAGTACGAAGGGGAAGAATTGAAAGTCAACACCGAACAAAAGAGTAACCAAGAAGAATTTGATCCAGAATTTGGATTATCTAGAGGTAATCCGATAAAAAATTTAGGAAATCATGAAGTATCTTATAAAGATCCATTTCTTATAAAATTTATAGATGATATTAATATGAAAATTGAGAAAATAACTAAAAGAATATTGGATCTAGATTGAAATATAAGGAACAAGGATATGAATCAATATGAAATGGAAGACTGAAAGAAAAAAAATAAATTCAAGGACTTTGTAGAAATCCCGGGATCTGGAAAAGATTGGGTGATGGCTCAAGGATTACTTAAATGGAGTTTTGATCCAGGTGGAATCATTTGTCGAGCTGAAGACGTTAAACAAAACACTTTATGGGAGGCAACCCATAGTTATCAGTGTGGTTTGATTTAGTGTGCTTAAGTGTTATGATTATTAGTGTTGTATTGTGTTTGTTTTAGTGTGGATTGATCAATATAATTGATGATTGGTAGGTGTTTGGATTGTTAGTAGTTTAATTTGCTTTTTGTGTGTCATGAGGAAGGTGATTTCTTAACTTCTTATTATGGTTAGACTTGTATGTTCTCTTGTAGTAGTTGGATTGACGAGTCTACTACAACTCGGGTCTCACCCGAACTTGAGTTTTAGAAGAGAGATTATTAATTTATCAGTGAAAATTCCATCTCAATTTTGTTACTTCCTTTCTTTAACCTTGTTTTCATTTGGCAGGAGTAGCTAACCTATTTGATGAGTAACATGTGGATGAATTTACATTATACTTATAACTGCTTGAGGTACTTAATTATTGAGATCTGGTGATGCCTGGTGTTGGTGCTCGAGAACCAATATATCAGGGATAATCTTATCTTTGAGATTAGAATTTATAAAATCATTTATAAGTACCCAATATATTTATGTAGTGATTTTGTTAGAAATTGGAAGTAGTTTAGTGAGATGCAATGAGTTAAAGGAAGAATTGACCTCATTTATCATGTGTGTTTGTGTTTGTGTTACAATAATATAAAGATTTGGAGAGCACATAAATATAAATATTCCTATGACGATACCTGTTCTGCTTTTTAAACCTTTCTTTCAATTTTAGAAAGCATGTTTAGTTTAGATTTACTTTCTACTAAATGTTTTCTATCATGATAAATAATTGTAGATGTTTTTTATAGACATTTTTGGTAGATAGAATTTCTAAACTGTTTTTCTTCCTACTTATATCTTATGTACTAAATTCTATACATTTTAACAATCATGTTTAGGGGTAGGAAGAAAAATATAGTTTTAAAATGAGTATACTTCCTTTTAGTTTAATATTATTGCAAGCATGTTTTAGGTTAGTTTTAATTTCGCATGCAGTCATTCTATCCTGATTATGAATGTATATGAATTTGATAGGATGTTGTAGTAGTAACTAGATTCAACTTTTACTTTTTATTCCTACTACATTTTATGGAATTATTTGCAAAATATTTTAAAATTCAAGTTTCGGGGGAAGAAAATTTTCTTTTAAAAGAAAGAAACTAAATTTTATTTGTCCTCAATTAGCTATATTTTCAAAATTTAATTTGACATGACCTTCGGTATTAGAGGCTAACTTTAGATAACTATATTTGTATTCTAAATATATAGTAGACTTAAGTAAAAGTTTTCAATAATGAAAGTTAATTCTAGAGTTAAGATGTTTGGTACGAAAGGATAAGACTATGCTTTTTCTATTTAAGTAAAGGAAATTGTATTTTTGAAGTATTAAAAATCTTAGAGTTCATGTAAGAAGAAAAGAATGAGACTTTATGAAAAATCTTCAAAGCTAATATGAATTTATAAAGTAAAGAAATGTGAAAAGTTTTTAACTTTAAGAAGAGGATAATGAAGTTCAAAATCATTAAAGGCTATCCAAATATAGTAATCCTCCTATGAAAAAGAAAAAAAAATAGAAATGATTGAAAATGATCCTAAAAGAAAAGAAAAATAAAAGCTAAAAGTAAAAGAAAAGAAAAGGAAAAAAGAAAGTAAAAGAAAAGAAAATTATGTGAGGAGAAGCTTGAGGAGATGCTTAATCTAAAATTAGCTTCACTTGAATCAACTTGAGGAAGAAGGATTTATTACATTTTCTAAACTTTTATTTGAGTATTAGCATACTTACTAATAAAGATCTCATGAAGTTCTTTTTCATATGAATATTCTAAGTAACTTTAATATGACAAATTGCAATTCTTCTTGAAATAAATAGAGAATCAGAAAACTTAGACTTAACTACTAAGTATTCTTACACTTTTAGTTTTGACTTAAGTTGTGCTATTATATTTAGTAGACCGAATTATAGAAATTTAGAAGTTAAACTTTGTACCATAAGTCATATTTTTATGTAGTAAAAGTGTTATTTGAGGACAAACAACATTTAAGTTTGGGGGACTTTAATGCACAAAAAATATATGCACTTTTAGACCTATATTTTATACTCATTTTTTGTGATATTACACTTTAAAGGAAAGTATTTTGCATGTTTTTGACTTCAGATACAAGAAATGGACTTTTTGTGAAAAAGAAGCAAAAACGATGCAATTTGGAGCTAAAACGAGCAAGAAAGAAAATTCTGACCTGAAACATTTCGATATGACTTTCTATGCTTAATCTACTTCTCTTCTCACATACTTTTGAATGAAATTTCACTTCAAATAAAAGTTTTTTATGCTTATTTTGTAGGTCTATCTGTTAGGAATGCAACACAACTGAAATAAGGTGAAACAAAGCTAAAATGGAGCAAAACAAAGCAAAATGATAGAGCTGCTGCAAGGTTGTGCCAACAACGCCAGAATGGGCATCAACGACACCAGAGTCTAGAGAACAACAAAAAACAGCACCGACAGCGCCAAGGATGGTTATTTTCCCATATACATTGAATTTGTACGATTTTTGGAATGTTGCTTGAGGCATCTCTTGGGAAATTCATTCCTACACTATAATTGAGCAATTTTATGTCAAACAAAGTGTGTGTGAGTGGAAAATGTGAAGAATATTTATAGATCTTAGAATATGAGTAGAAATGCAGATTTTCACCTTTTTGGAGAGATTGGAGAGAGGATTTTGAGATAATCTGTAATGAGATGTACTAGTTTTGCATGGATCAGCGGGAGACTTTGTGGGAGAGATTTTTACATTTCTTTCAAGGGGAAAAAGCTAAGTATTGTGTTCTTCATTATCTTATGATTTTTTAAACACTTATCTAACAGGTTTTCTTTGATGAAAAGAAGTTTTTGGATGTGTTTTATTTGTGCTTTGTGATGTATTTTTCTTACTCTTTCTTTTTATTAGGAAATAGTGACATGAGAAGATTATGCTATTGTTTTTCTTTTACTTTTCTTTTGCAATGAGTAGGATTCATGTTTAGGATATTGTGATGCATGCTAGAAAAAGTTTTGATTATAAATATGATAATTTTTACTTGCACTTCATTTACATTACAATAAGGGTCGTTTGCAGTGTTAACATTTGTTGTAATCACATTAAAACCCGAGAGGGCGGTGTAATTCTTAACAAAGTGGAACGACATTCGAATTCTAAGAATGGAGAAGTTCATGGGGTTTGACTAAAAATAAATAGGGAAATATATATTACTAGGCGAAGAATTGGAGATTCAAGGGTGACAGACTAAAATTCTCAATTTGGTCTTAGTGTTTAAGAACTACAACGAGATTTAGCCTTCAGGGGAAGGGAAGTGGGAGCTCTGGAGTGAGAGCCAATATCCTCTTAGCCTAACCACAAATTTAGAGACTAAACCTAAGATTATCCAAAGATTTCTATAACACTTGACTGAGGCTAGAGAATTAAAATTGTTCATATTTGGCACATACAATATTTAATGTATATTATTCATTACGTTATCCAATTCACTACATAAGAATAATATTTTTTAATATCTCAAAATTGTCCAAACCAATTCATCCAAAAAGTGTTATCTTTAGAATCAATATTTTCATTTAGGAATAGTTATTTGTTGTTTTAAACTTAAGACTTACATTTAGAAGTACTTGTTAGAAAAATTACTTAAATCGATCTTCCAAACTAAGGACTAATAGTGGTAGACTAGAATTTGACTAAGGACATCTTACCTCGCTTCTTCGTGGGATCGATACCAGGGTTTTAAAGGAAAGCCCTATATTACTTGAAGTGATACATGCATTTGCGTAGAACCACTAGTGTGTGAAATATTTTATATATTTTATAACATTTTGATTTTAACTACTTAATATAAATTAGGTCAAGATTTTGACCATATTTTTGAAAGTTAAATTACTGCGTAATTTAGGGACATGTTAAGTTTTTGACACTATTACAGAGGATTTAAATTGACATAAAACATGCAGAAAAACAACACACACTAGAGGCACATGTAGTTTTTGGAGCTGTTGCTGGAGATTAAAATCTTCAAGTAGTGGTGTCGACTTAATAAATACTCGCATATAAGAAAATCACATCAAGTCACATAGGTTAAAGGCTCTCCATCAAAACAAGATTTAGAAACTTAAGTTATCAAGATCCTTTTAGACCCAAAGAATCAAGGTTTAGGTCCTTTAATCAGTTGGATCAATGAATTTAGTGCAAATGGCTGGCATCTCCTACTAGAGAAAGGAGACAAAAATAACAATGTTCATTTCCCTATGTTGGGAAAAACAAAAAAATCACTAGTTACACTATCTAAACCATAGGTCCCGCTCCTTAACTATAGAGCCAATGTTTATGTCTCGCATGTAAGGTGTTTGGTGACATGAAAGGGGAGTTTATGATATTAGTTAAATGATTAATCATTTAATTAATCATAGAAACATTAAAAAATAAATTAAATTAAATAAAATCAATAAAACTATTCAAACTATTCATTTTATAGAGCATTACAAAATAAAAAAAGCCTTAAATTTTGCATAAAATTTAGGACCTAGTTTCAAAAATATAGATAACATAAAAACTTATATTAATATTTAAATAGCCCAGATGTCACAGAAAGAGGTATTCAACGAGTCTAAGATTACTTTATCTTAAATTAATTAAATTACTTACATTTTGAATGAACACTCTATGATAAAAGAAAACTAAAAGAAAATAATACAAGTTTGACAGAATGCTTTAAGATCTTGACGAGAATAACTAGAAATCACACTTTTAAATTATGAATGAACTTTTATTTATCACAAGAAGGGGACCTAAAGTTTTATCCGATAACTGATGATGTTGGCTACCACTAATAATTATTGTTATCTGGCTACCATCAATCAAATACCATTGCTGAATAATTATTCTTCAAACACCATGCCCGATTTTTTGCCCACAACAATTGTCTCCTGCTCACTTTTTTTTGACTGTTTATGTCTAGATGTCATCTACCAATTGTTGTCATCTATTATTGTCACTTAATCTTATTCATTCAATTAATAATATTGTTCTACAATACAACTATCACAATCACTAGAGACTAAATAAATGCTCTCAACTCTAATCTTAATTTCCCTAATTTTGAAGAACTATATATATATATATATATATATATATATATATATATATATATATATATATATATATATATATATATATATATATATATATATATATATATATATATATATATATAT
>JXCR01138720.1:2465-34491 GCA_002079205.1 Phalaenopsis hybrid cultivar | reverse complement strand
TATATATATATATATATATATATATATATATATATATATATATATTATTTTCTCGAAAAATTGACCAACAAATTCTGGCGACTCCATTTTAAATTAATTCTTCACTCCATTTTTTATCATGACGTTTTACCTTAATACATCAATATTGTGTCTAAATCTCTCATGGACTAAACTACTGTTCTTTTATGAGCATATCTTGTTCATTTCTTCCTTGAGTAGGTATAGTCAACTTCTTTGGATTTTGGAGCCATCTATTTAACCATCCTTAAGCAGAGAAGTTATATAATCTCTAAATTCTAAAGTGAGTTTGACCGCCAATAGGGTGGAAGGTTAAGAGCAGTAAGTGAAGTTTATCAAAGCAGGTTCAGTGTGAAGTGGGTCCCCAATCTCAGACCAGGTCCTATGCTTCATTTTTTTGCTTTATTCTTCTTTTGGGTTTGACTTGTTCCTAACATGTTAAACTAAAGTTTGCTCTCATAATCATTTATTTTTAAAATCTAAGCAAAACAAAGTTCATCATAACAAAAAAAATTCAAAATAAAGAAAAACCCCAAAATCAAAATAAAACAGAATTTCTCTTAAAAAAGAATTACAAAGGAAAAAATCTTTAAAATTATTTTTTAAGTGAATGCATACCTCAAAGAAATTTTTGTTAGCTTCAATATTCAAGCTGAAATTATAAAGCGTAGAACACTTTTGACGATAAAAAATCTTTAAATGGCAGAAACGATGTCGTTACCAAAGCTAATTTTCTCGCTCATCGGAGGACTCAACTTGCCCAATGAAAAAGCTGCCCCTATCAAATTTCAATGATCACATTTAGAACTAGCTTTGATGAGGTCGAAGTGATACTGTGCAAGGCACCTTATGTCATCTTGAAGGAAACTACCTCAATGTTAGAGGAGCCTGCTTCGAGTTTGATCTTAAGAGTAATCAAGAGTTCCATATGCTCAAAAAGTCTAGAGGTGGGAGGATTCTTGCTAATTCTGTTGTTCGTGCTAACACCTACTCCACCATTTCCACAAAGAAGAGGATCATTACCATTACTGCCACTGGATTCATGGGCACTGGACCTGTTGTCCCTCCATCAACTAAAGGGAAAGATATTTTTCATGAGGAAGAATCATTTGATGTTTTTGCCCCTCCATCTTTGATATTTGATATTGGATCGATTTCAAATGTCGTGTCACTGACCAAGTTGCAAATGAGGAAACATAACCAAAATTATAAAAGCCATGAAGGCAAGGGCAACAGAATTAGTCCCTATCAAGACTATTCCTCAGTTGGAGGAAATGGGACCTCTACTCAGAGGAATTAGATTTCACCCATTGTCTTTTGCTTTTAGAGAAGTTGATATTACAAGATTGCTGCCATGCAACTAATGCCATTCCTCCATAACGGTTAGGGTAAGAAGAAAGAGAAACCTACACCCCTTTTCCTAGTTTGCTCAGTTTTTGAGAGGTTGGTTAATAAAGAGCATTGTTCAATTGTTTGGTTATTAAAGGGAATGTGATGTGCTATGTCACCACAGATGAAGGTTGAGATTTTAAGGAGAGACAAGCCTAATAGATAGTTTCACAAATCAAAAGAGGTGCTACCATCTTGCATTTCTGCCAAGCTTCATCCTGGGAGACCACATAGCTACTGCTTTTACTTTCACTGATGCCATTAGCACTTTCCCCTCCAGAATATAGACCAGTCAAGTTTCTTCTTCGACTAAGAGTACCACCTGCAATCATATATGAAGAACCCTCGAGGATGGGTAATGCTAAGAGGTCATTCACCACTGTCTCTAGTCTGCACACTATGGAACACTCCCTCTCAACACGCTGCTTTCATCAACAAGAAATCCAGTCTCAAAATATTTGTGTCGGGAGAGTCGATACTTTTGAAAAAATTGGGAAACCACATTTTTGAAAAGGACTATAAGTCTGATGCTCTGACCACCGATGTCAAAACTACACCATAGCCTGATATAAGAAGAGATGTTCACTAGGAACTTCCAGTTGACCTTAAGGTGGCCAAAGGAAAGTCAATTGAAGTTGCCTTAGAAAAGCTCAGAGCATACAATATAAAGATATCCAAAGGACAAGGAAGATATATCAATGATGAATAATATGACCTATCTAATTATGTGGAGGAGGACTTTGCTAAAATTCATGTTGTTGAGACCAGGGAATCTTCATCACTGAACGATGCACCATCACCCACTAAAGAGAACATTGCTAATGTGTTGCAAAGGGCTATCCAACCAAGTAATGAATATATTAGTTGAATGGAAGAAGAAATCATGATTGTCATGACCAAACTCTAGAGTTAATCTTAGTTATCCAAGATAGCATCTCTAGAGATAAACCAACCAGAGATTGCTCATATCATGGATAAAAAGAAGGAGCTCACATCTACTAGTAAAGAAGAACAATTGAAAAGAGGTTTGGTGCAGAGCATGATATTGTAGAAGGATATCAAGCAGATGGTGGAACAACAAGTGAAGGAAAACCTAGCCCATTATAAAGGAGGAGCATCAGTTCTAAAGGGTGTACCTTACCTAGAGGAGTTTGATGTCATACAATACCCAAAAGCTTTGTGTTGTCAATGTTCAAAACCTTTTAGGAAGCTAGAACCCCTCAAAATCATGTTGCATACTTCTGAGAAAGTTGTCGCATTGTGGGGCATAATGAAGCATTGTTGTTCTACTAGTTCATAAGCAGCCTCTCAGGATTTGCTTCAATTGGTATGCAGAGTTACCCAATGGCTCAGTAAAGACATTCACAAAATTGGATTGTTTGTCAAGACAGTGTAGGTGATTATGTAGTAAATCAACAAAAGCTAATAGAGACCTTGGTGGAATATATTCTATGGTGGAGAAATCTATGCATGAAATGCAAGCCACAGTTATAAAAACAACATTTGATCAAGATCTTGCTCAACAACATCCATGGTCATTATCTTTTCTACTCAAAGGATTCACGATCAAGACCTTCGAAAAGCTACTCAACATAGCTAGAAGTTTGCAAGAAGAGGCTAAAAAAATAGCTTTTGGGAGAAAACTAAGAGAACATAGCCAACGAAAACATTTGAAAAGAAGTACAAAACAGTGACAGTGGTATACAAAGGTAAGTAACCAATGCATATCCAAACAGAGTAGCCTCGGGAGGCCTACAAGCAACATAACCAATAATACAACCAGCGGCATAGTCAGTAATACAACCAACACTACAATCATCAACAATTCCAACAATGATCCTACCAAATTAATAGAGGGCAAGGTCTGTCTATGAACAATCAGTTGAATAGAG
Source organism: Phalaenopsis hybrid cultivar (assembly GCA_002079205.1). Classification (NCBI taxonomy): domain Eukaryota; kingdom Viridiplantae; phylum Streptophyta; class Magnoliopsida; order Asparagales; family Orchidaceae; genus Phalaenopsis; species Phalaenopsis hybrid cultivar. The sequence continues at coordinate 31,192 of JXCR01138720.1, read as the reverse complement.
TATATTCTTTGAAAGATGAGGCAGTAGGGAAGATGTTTAAGAATTTGATTAAGAAGCCCAAGTTCAGATTGCCAGAAGCAAAGAAGCCAGAAGAAGTTGATAAGAGGGATCACCCCATGTATTGGCCATTTTACAGACTACTTAGGTGCACCGTAGAGGATTATTTCAGCTTGAAAGACTTGCAGGAGAGGAACTTCAAGAATAGAACCATAAAATCTAAAAAAAAAATTAAAAAAAACTGAAAAAGGTTCCGTCAATATGATTTTGGTCGAGCCAATCATTCCAATCAATCCTTATGCAACAAATGATGGATGGAGTACAGCTTGGACCAGATCCTCCAAGAAGATATTGGATCAAACTCAGACCGCTTTGGTGCTAGCCTCCATTCAAAACCTAAAACCTGCTAAGCTGGTACTGTCAATCACGCAAAAAAAAAACAAGAAAAAGAGTTAAAGAAGATGATCACCAATGAAGTGAAGATCAATAAAGTGAAGAGTAGAATGGGGCTACTTATTCTTGATTGGTGGTTTAAGATTTGGATGAGAATTCCCTCAGACTAATGACTCTGTATGATTATCTTTATGTTCGTTTGAGATCTTATAATGCAATAAGTTATGATTTTGGATACGTTTTAACTGTCTCAGGTGAGAACATAAATAACAACCAATCTAATTCGAATTTCAAATTCTGTGACAATCCTTAAATCATACGAAATCCCAATGTATTCATCAATACGACTAAGGAAGGCACTAACGACATGGATTATGATAGCTAGGGAAGTGAAACACCCATCTTTGAACTCTAAGGAATGCTGATCACAATCAATTTAAAATTCCTGGATTCAGAAACAACACAAAAGGAGCATCCATAGCTCTCTTAGAGACATCTCTGGGTCCAACATAGGAATTAGAGGAAATAAAAGAAGTAAATTTAAGATGCGACAAAGTGTTGTGCTCAAGAATGACTCTAAAATAAAAGGGAAAATAGGAACCTAATTAGGAAGAAGTCCTAGGATAAAAAATAAAGTTGACTATAATGTATAAGCCCATATTCAAAAATTGCTCACCAAACTAAGCATCTACAATGCTCTGGTCCAATCAAAAGAGGTTAGAGAAGCATTGATCTAGGCCCGCCTTGAGCTGGAAGTTTGCTTTAGAGCAATTGGCTAGCACCTCCTTAGATAAGTTTTGTTCGTTAAAGGAAAAGTCTGGTGTAACCTTTACAAATGAAGACTTATTACTCAAAATCTCTTACCACAACCACCCTCCAAACATTTCAGTCAACATTTCAAAAGAGGGCGCTGGGTTTGGTGACGTAGAGTCGGCCGATGACACAAAATTTTATTTGGTTGTTACTAGTGAATTAGAGGAAAAATACCTTGAGGTGGAAGATAACTCCAAAGAGTCCTAGGTAGAGGATGCTCCACTATAATTTGAAGAAGAAATCAAATCAGCAGTTGATGAGTTGAAGGAGATCAATCTAAGGACTAAAGATGACCCTAGACCCACTCTTATCAGTTCCCTATTAAGTGATGACGAGTCAATATAATTGGTCAAGTTATTGTCAGAATTCAAGGACTGCTTTGCTTGGAGCTATGATAAAATGCTTAATTCAGCACTGGAAATTGCAGTTCACATACTTAGAGTAGACCCAATTATGAGCCCGGACAAACTAATTCCCAATAGGATGCGTCTCAAGATAGAGCAAAAGTCACAGTTGATATCAAGAAGTTGATAGCTAATAACTTTGTAAGAGAAGAATAAACCAAACATTGTTAGCAAATGTAGTGCCTGCCAGAAAGAAGAATGAACACATTTGAGTATGCATTGATTACAAAGACCTGAACAAAGCTTGCCTGAAGGATGAATTCCCATTACTGAACTTGAAATTAATGATAGAAATAATGCAGTCTCACTTAATATTCTCTTTATGGATGGATCATCCTAGTACAGTCAAATCAAGATGGCATTAGAAGATGTAACACTTATGGCTTTCAAATTAACTATTGTAATATATTGCTACACAGTGATGTCATTTGGATTAAAGAATGCTAGAGCAACATATCAGCAACCTATGATGGGAATCTTTGACAAAGTCATTCATAATCAAGTTGAGTGCTACGCAATTGATTTGGTCATCAAAAGTAAACAAAGGGAAAACCACCTATATGATCGAAGGATAATGGTAAGAAAAAATCAATCTTAAAATGAATCCTTTAAAGTGCACATTTATTATTACCTCCAAGAAATTTTACTATTTATTGTACGTCATCAAGGAATTAAAATCGATCTAGAAAAGATTAAAGCTATCTTAGAAATGCTACCACCAAAACATTGAAAAATTTATGATATTTTTTAGGGAATTTAACATATTTTAATACTTTATATCTAATACTTTGAGACAGTGTCAGCTCTTTTCTATGTCAACGAAAACGGACACCAAGTTTACTTGGGACAAAAAGTGTCAATAGTCCTTCAAAAGTATTAAACAATACTTGATGAGACCTCCCATATTAGTAACCTCGGTCTCAAGTAGACCTTTGATACTTTATACAATGGCTTTAGACAACTCTCTTAGAGCCATATTTACTCAGGTGAATGATGAGAATAATGTAAATGCCCTCTACTACTTAAGTCTTCATCTGATTGCGACAAAGGTAAAGTATCATTCTATTCAGAAACATTGTCTACCTTTAATCTTGGCTGCCCAATAGCTTTGACACTACATGCTCTCTCATAAGCTTAAACTTATCTCGGAGTTTAATCGATTGCAATACCTTATGACCTAACTTACACGTTTCGGAAGGTTAGCAAGGTGTTCGCTGATTTTATTGTAATTCTATGTAAACTTCGTGCCTCTTTGCCTTGTGAAAAGACAGATCTTAATGGATTTTCTTGCAGTACATCCATTGTCAGCTGAATCTTCCCTCAATAATGATTTGTCAGATGAAAAAATGATGAGCATGAATTTCCCCATACTCGACGTTGGGAGACGTACTTTGATGGGGCTTCAACAGCTCTGATTATGGGTTGGAGCTAGAAATACTAATGGAAAAAACAGACATCGACATCTATGAGAACTTGCAGTTGATTATTTAGCAAGTAGCCAGACAATACAAGATTTTGAAGCTAAAACTAGAATAGTACTTCCACCGTATGATGAAGTTATTGGAAAGAATCCTCAATGTTTTGTTGCACCAAATCCTAAAAAGTAACAACACCCATGCAGATGCTTTAACCAAACTTGCTAAAGAATTTGTGTGCCCACTAAAAAATTACATCAATATCACGATACAAGTCCATCAAGTGCTATCTTAGATTGACATGGACACCTTGCATAAGATAAAAAATGAATAGAAAATTGTGGTAGTGACCGAGGATATCGAGGATTGGTGTCAACCACTGGTCTAATGCTTGCAGATGGGAAAACTACCAGAAGACAAATCAGCAGTGCACCTGATAAAGAAGAGAGCATTATCATATGCCCTGATGGACAATGTCTTATACAAAAGATCTTTTAACCAGATGTGGTTGAGATGCTTAAGCAAGTTAGAGGCATATGAGATCTTCAAGGAAGTGCATGCAGGACTGTGTGGGGCTCATCAGTCAGGCCAAAAGATGAATATAAAAATTAAGAGGATGGGGTACTACGCGCCAACAATGATGACTGACTGTATGGATACTGTCAAGAACTATCAACAGTGTTAGGTGCAAGGAGTGGTCTTGCATAAACCTCTAAATGTTCTACACCCAATAATCACGTCAAGCTTGTTTGAGTGTTGGGGCACAGGTATAGCGGGTCCTATACACCCTCCATCTTCAAGGGGACACAGATTCATCATCACAGCCACATATTACTTCTTGAAATGGGTAGAAGTGGTGTTGTTAAGAGAATTCATGACACATCATGTTCTTTAGTTTTTAAAAACTCAAAATGTGTACTATTTTGGTGACTCATGCAGAATCATCTCAGAAATTGGCTCAGCTTTGAAAATTATGAAGATCAAAAATTTCTTCAGACAACGTGGGATAGATTGGAGATACTCTACCTTTTACTACTCGAGAGAAAATGGTTTGAAAAAAGCTTTCAACAAGCCCATTATGCAAATCTTAAAGAAAACACTCGATAATAATAAGAGAGGATGACACGAGTAGTTGTTAGAAGCTCTGTGATAGTCAGAAGCCCAACTCAATCTACGTGATATGCACTCCTAAATGGGTCTGAGGCCTTGCTTCACTTAAAAGATCAACTGCCTTCCTCAAGGTCTTCTTAGCCAAAAAGATCATAAAATAAGAGAGCACCAAAAATCAATACAAATAATTAGAAAGACTTGCAAATGTAAATGTCAGCACAACAAAACTTGGAACTCCATGGATCAGAATGATATAGGTTCACAATAAACTAGTCTCCCCAAGGAAGTTCAGAGTTGGTTATTTATTCCTTGTCCTCAGAAGACCCATTCTTGCACACTGTAATATAGGAGAAAAGTTTGAGCTGACTTGGAAGGGAGTGTTCGTGATAGAAAAATATACTCCAAAGGATCCTACCATTTAGTGGACTGCATGAGCGAAAGACCTATGCTTCCTATCAATGGATGATACTTGAAGGAATATTATGCATTGTGATGTCTTAAGGAGCAAGCCATAAAGATGACATTCAATTCATAAGATATGTCAATTCAATGATTGTCTTTGACTGGGCCCAAGTAAACTATTTATAATAAAATTGATTGAATAAAGCAAATTTTCATATATAAAATCAAATCGCTCATGCTAAGTCTTATGATTCTACACAAAAACAATCGAAGCATAATACATATATACTAAGCAGAAAATTATAATAAAACATATATAGGCATGAATTTAAGGTCACAATTATACTTCATAAAATCTAACTATTGTTCATGTTTGATTTGAAATTTAGTAAACTAACTTATATCGTTTCTCTTATAGGGAAATGTGGAGCAAGAAGTTGATTTTCTCTTTTAAGAATGACATAAATCTTGCGCTAGATGAAGAGAAAGTGGCACAAGGTGCCATCATTGAATTTGACCTAGACTTTGAGTAGGCCAAGAAAGAATATGAGGGGCCTCAATTAAACGTGTTAAGCCAAGTATAAGTGGATGGGTTGAAACTAGTGCCCAGATTCCAAGGTAAGAAAGAAGAGACACTGATAAAGTAAAAGAAGTTAGAAGAGGTTAAAGAAGGTGTTAGTGAGACTGTCAACAACACAAGGAGGACCAATCAAATTCAGTCGATGATCATGAAAATAAAAGGCAAGCTCATTAGTGTCCCGTTGAGGAAGTCCCCAAGCACTCCACCTGAAAGAAAACACACTTTTGACACAAAAGCATAAGAGAATCCTTAATCGTCGCAAGCACAAAATTCATGACCAATTAGAAGGGAGACGGTCGGGAGAATCAACTTTGGAGCATGTCCCAGTCGCTTGAGAAGAGAAAGTGCTTGAGCAGTCAATAAGGGATGCTCTACCCCACTTTGTAATAAGATAGTTAGACCTAAATCCCACTAGAGATCATGCCCTTCTGGAATGCATGATAGCTGAACCATGTGCAAAATGCTTGAAATGTGCAAAGAGGAGTGAAAAACACTAGGATGTAAAGTCGTATAGTCCACAATTCATTAATCCAAAAAAGCTACAAATTATTTCTAAGAATGAGTTGAAAAAGTTTTGAGGGCCAGCAATAAAATTTTAAACATTTTGAAAGAATACATGGAAAATATGTCAATATTCTGGATGGGTTGGAGTTACACACTGATGTATTTTTTTAGTATGAAAAGAAGAAAATGATCAACTACTTCTTTGACTGAAGCGAAAAAGTTCGGGCAGGCCACATGAAGAAAAGGATGCACTCAAAGCCTCTAAAATGGTTGAGGGGCAATGGAAGGATTACCATTTAGTGTGGTTGTTGCTACAACTTCGCTCGTGAAAATGAAGGGAATCCTCCAGGGATTATAAGACATGATTAAGTGGACCCAATACAACTAATGATAAAGAAGATGATCAAGAGAATGGTGTTGTGGCACATTTTGCAAGCAGATTGTGTGGCCAACATTTGCATAATCAATATCTATGAGGAAGGGGACTACATGCTGACCAAAGGAAAATATGTTGAGATTTTCATACCTATTTTATGCTGCTTTTGATGATATTGCACTTTAAAGAAAAGTATTTTTGATGTTATGTTGCAGGAATGATGAATTAGGGTTACTAGAGCAAGAAGATGCAAAAAGGAGCGAATTTGAAGCAAAAAGGACCAAATTGTGAAGATTTGAACTAGGGCGCCGACAACGAGAAATTCCCAAGACGTCAAAATAAATGATTTAGAAAGCCCACCGACGGAACCCTCGAGGCCGCTGACGGCGAGATTGGCGGTTATGTTTAAAAATGCATTGAATGTGGACGATTTTTGGAGGGATGCTTAGGCAACTCTTAGGAAAACTCATTCACATCTTTAAAGAGAAGACTTTGGCCAAAAATTGAAGAGGTGCTAGGGAAGAGGCTCAAGAGTTATAGATCTTGAAGGTTAGAGAGGTTCCAGTAGTGTGTCTATTTGTGAGGAATTCTTGAAGAGATTGTAAGAGTGGAGGGAAAGTGAGAGATTTCTTCCTCCTTACCACTTCGAAGAGGAATTATGTGTGTTGTAAAGAAAGTAAAAGATTCAGAGAAACTTCANAGGAAATTAGAAATGAATCTTATGAGAATGCTAGAATTTATAAAGAAAAGATGAAAAATTTGCATGATCGGAAGATTTTAAGAAAATATTTTGAGTCTGGACAAGAGATTTTATTATACAACACTTGATTAAAATTATTTCACAGAAAACTTAAGTTCAAGTGGTCGGGACTATTTATTATAATGAAAGTCTATCCTTATGGTGTTGTAGATATTAAAGATCAAAAAACTGAGCGAATAATTAAAGTGAATGGACATCGGCTAAAACCTTACATTTGTGGAAACAAGCCTTTTATTATGAGATCCTAATGTTGGGTCAACCTGAGTAAAGCATTGGATACGTTGGGATGACGACGTTAAACCAAGCGCCTTGTGGGAGGCAACCCATAGTTATTTGTGTGGATTGATTCTTAATTTTTGCTGTTCTACAGACCATATTATGTAGTGATGAAACCTACAAGATGTAAGGAGGTGTAAAACATAGATTTGAAGATTGAAACCATATTGAGATGTAAAAAAATTGACGTGAGGTGTAATAGTGCTTATTTGGGTACTCGCGCCTACGCACCAGCTTCTAGTAAGATTGACGCATAGGTGCCAAAAATTGGATCCTAGGTGCTACGGTTAAAGAACGTGGAAAAAAATGCCCCCAACAGTTTTAACCCATTTCTTTACTTTAAAACCCCTTAATCTCATCTTTGGAGCCTGAAACTTCATATTTAGGCCTGAGAGAACACCTTTGGAGAGATTTGGGTGTTTAGTTCAATTTTCTTGTTTCAATGAAAAGTAAGAGAAATGGTGGTGCAAATGAGAAGAAGTTCATCCACAAGTATGCTTAAACTTACATCAATGGGTTCCTTGCACTAAGTCTTGAGCGAATCACTGACAAATCGATGAAGGTTGAAGAGGAGTTAATGAATCTACACAACAGGTTGAGCAACATGTATCACCAATACAATCATTTGGAGTGGTAGATAAAACACCAATTCAATCACTTGGCATTTTATCAGGTGTATCAGGTAAATATGTATCATTTAAACCAGTGGATTGGAGAGAAAGTTGTTGAAGACTTTCCTCTAGCTCCTTTCTACCACTTGTTTGATTGTAACTATTTAACAATGAACGAAAATGTAGAAGACAATTGTGCCAACAATTACTAGTGATTGATGGTTTATGTGAGTTAGAAACTCATTGTTTATGTTTGCAATTGTTGTGTCGACATTAGAAGTATGTGTGTGGTCTGTACTAAATGTTATGGTACCTGTGTTGATGTTTGCTTGATTTCTATTGTTGCATTGTTGTGTTAATTATACTGAAACTTTGTTGGTATGAATGAAATTGTGTTAAGTTTGTAATGATTTGAATTTTGGAAGTAAAAATTGAGCAAATGGAAGTTGGGGGATGTTGGGAAGATAATTAATTAGTGGAATGATGTCAAAGACTCACCACACTCTCACTATGGTGGCTGCCCACTCCAATGAAGGTCTAACCTACCCAAAAATGACTCTCATTTCATATGAAAATATTTCCAATTAATAAAGCTCTAAAAATCACCAAGGTCACTTCAGGAATCTTTTTAAAATTCATTCAAATTCAATGAAAAAAAGTCAAATTATTTCGGTGTCCAAGCACTAGCATTCTAGAACATCCTAGGGTCAATTTTTGTTCTTGAGCTCCATTTGACCTAGTTTTGCTATATTTTTTCTCCTTTTGCTCTTAAACTCCTTTTTTTCTACCTGAAATCAAAAACACACAAAATATCTTTCATTAAAGTGCAATATCCATAAAAACAAGAATGAAATACACATATAAAAATAGGTAATTTTAAGGAGTGCCAATGGTGAGATGTACTAACCTGTTATGCTTTTTAAGCTTACTGCATAAATTGATAAGAAGCCCATGACCAATATGAGAAAGGATTTCTTGAGATGAAAGATCTCTTCATAGCTGATGCTTTCCAGGCCTATGGAATGAATCATCACAGCGTTCTTCATTCTTTAATAGATGGAACCGCCAAACCAAACACAAGATTACTACAATCTCATATTTTGGGTTTCGACTAAAGGGGATATGTTTTACTCTTAGATTCGTCAAGGAAACACAAAAAGTTCCTGCTCCTAAAGGATTTCTTTATCAAGACAACCTAAGTCCTTATATCTATATCAAGAAAGACCTAGAGGCTGGCTAAGAAGAAAGAAAATGCAAGTGTTAAGAAATTTCATCTTCATGGCAGTTGAAGATGTGTTTCCTTAGCAAAGATGAAGCTCTCCATCGTAAGAGAGATAGCTCTCCTTCATAGGAGAGATAGCTCTCCTTTATAGGAGAGATATCTTTACTTGTCCTTCACCCAAGTGTAAAAGAAACTTACATTTTGTAAGGGAAATGGTGGCTCCTTCCTTCTCCCAAGTTAGAAGAAGCTCTCCTTGTGTAAAGGAAATGATGGCTCCTTCATTCTTCAAACCCAAAAGGCCTTGACTGAAAGTCTCACCACACTTACTCCCCTTTGTATGATATAACGAAGAAAGGATTTCTAGGAGGAGAATGAAGTAGTGGAAAGGAGAAGACTTGAAAGACCAAGATATAGAGGGAAGAATGGGAGGAAGAAGCTTCCTCTCACCCTCCTTGTTTGCTCTCCAAATCTCTCCAATACTAAGTAAATCTTAGCCCCCCTTAGCTATTTTTGGATGTCTAGCTTCAGTCCACCGATTGGTTAGGCAATGGGAGGAGAACTTCTCTCTCAAGCATAAAAAATGGACCAAAATCCATATGCCACTCTCCCAATGGCTTATGAGTATGTTGGTAGCACTAAAAGAGCTCCCATTGGACTCCCAAAGTCCATAACTACCAATGAGGAAGCAACCAAGAAGCATGGAGAGAAAGGTCAACATTTTTAGCTACATGTGTTGTAGAATCGATGTGGTTACACCCGAACTAGAGGTGGCCATGCCAGTTTAAGAGGGCTTCAAGCCTTAATTTTTTGAAAGGGCGGTGTGTCCACACCCAAACCTGGCATGGCCACACTAGTTCAAGCCTAGTGTTTTATGCTCTAGATGTGCGACAGAGGTCCCCAATGAGTTTCTTTGGCCATAGAAAGTCTTGAATAGATGAGAAATGATCCATAACCACTAGAAATAGTCCATAGATGTGCCAAAGCATTGAAATGAATGGTCATCCTTGGGCTCAAAATGAACTGTTCTGAAACCCTAATTTCATTCGCTGAGGGTCCTTTCTACGTATCTACTTGGCCGTAGAACTCTTGAACAGATGAAGTCTGATCCTGTCATGTTTAGATGAACATTTAATCTATCTTATACCAATGACTAATGTTGTTGTGGAACAATTGCTTCTCCAATGATCATTAGGCCCCTTACGCAAAGCAAGATTGCTGTAGCCCCTAGTATCATGCCCTGAGCACCTGTTAAGTGGGCTAGATGAATGTCAAGGATTTATGGACATTGAGAACAAAAATTGAGAAGTACTAAGCCATTCAAATGGACATCCTATACGTGTAACATCCAATAAGAATATTACAAGCAATTATTGCATATTTTTAAATTTGTAACACTTCGGGATCCTTTAGTTTTCATAACTGATGTTAGCACCGCTTTGTGATGGTAACTTGCTAAAAAAGGGGAAAACATTTAATGACCTGCGGGTGTTGTCATTCAGTCATCTGATATTGTTCGGTTGACTAGAAGGCCTTTGATCGGCTAGGATTCTTTGGTTGGCTAGAGGATCTCCGGTCGACCTTCTCTAGAGAATCCCTGGTAGAGGCTCTCTTATAATTAGGCTTAACTTGTAGAGCCAGGCAGAAGGTGCATCCCTTGTAATATGTCGGTTAGCTGACCTAACCAGCAATTACGCAGTAATTTAGCTTCCAAAAGATGGCAAAAAACTTGACCCAATTTATATTTAGCAGATAGTGGGCACTATCAAAATGCTATAAAATCTAGAAATTAGTTTACACACTAGGGATATTGACCAATGGAAAAATATGTTGAGATTTTCATACCTATTTTACACTGCTTTCGATGATATTGCTTTTTAAAAAAGGGTATTTTGTTGCAGGAATGATGAATTATGGTAATTGGAGCAAGAAAATGCAAAAAAGGAGTGAATTTGGAGCGAAAATGACCAAAATATGAAGATTTGAACTAGGGCGCCGACGGTGAGATCGGTGATTACTTTAATAGGTGCATTGAATGTGGATAATTTTTTAGGAGATGCTCAGGCAACTCTTGGGAAAACTCTTCTACAACTTTAAAAGAAGGTTTTGGCAAAAAATAACCGACTCTCAGTGTTTGAAAAGGGGGCACAGAAGTTTTAGAGAAATTCATAGTAGTGTAGAGAGTCCATTTAGGGTTAGATTGTGAGGAATTCCTTGAGAGATTGTAAGAGTGGAGAGAAAGTAAGAGATTTCTTCCTCCTTGCCACTTTGAAGAAGAATTTTGTGCGCTGTAAAGAAAGGAAGAGATTTAGAGGAGCTTCAAGGAGTTTTTCTTGGAGAGAAATTAAAGATAAGAGTTATTTACTTGTTGTAGTTTGTATGAATTTGCTTTTATATATAAATTCCAAGTTGTGTCATATNAGGGCGCCGACGACGAGATTTTCCCGAGACTCCAGAATTAATTCATTATGAAGGTCCGCAGACGGCGCCCTCAAGGCCGCCGATGGCGAGCTCGGCGATTATGCCCAATCAGGCTTTAGATAAGGCCAAATTTTGAAGGGATGCTTAGGCAACTCTTGGGAAAGCTCATCCACAACATTAAAAGACTATTTTGGTTAAAAATTAAAGGAGGCTTGAGGGGGGGAGTGCTAGAGAGAGTTACTAGAAGTTAGAAAGGTTCCAATAGTGTGAAAAAATCTTCGGGATTTGTAAGAGTGGAGGGAAAGTGAGAGATTTCTTCCTCCTTCCTACTTCGAAGAGGAATTCTGTGTACTGTAAAGAAAGGAAGAGATTCAGAGGAACTTTGAGGAGTGTTCTTGGGGAGAAATTTTAGATAAGTTATTTACTTGTTGTAATTTGTATGACTTTATTTTTATATATGAATTAGATATTAAAGATAAGTTTATTTATTGTTGTAGTTTGTATGACTTTAATTTTATATATGAATTTCAAGTTTTGTTGTGTTTTCCCCATGAGTTCTGAGTAGTTTTCTCTGTCTTTCTCCTTGTCTCGACGTGAAATGGTGATTTGAATTGGTGAAGCCATGAAAATGTTTAGGAAATTGTGATGATCTTTTCACTTCGATCTTAATGTACTTTCAATCTGGCTAATTGATTTATTAAAATATGTTGAGTTTACAACTAAAGTGAAGATTACATCCAAGATTCAGGGAGGTCAAAGCCCTTGGAAGTTGGGTGCAAATAAATAGGGAAATAATATTATCGTGGGTAGAATTGAAGATTTTAGAGTGACAGACTAAAATCCCCAATTTGGTCCTATCGTTTGGGTGCTAAAGTGTAGATGTTAGCCCTCATGTGAGGGGAATGTGGGAGCTCTGAAGTGAGAGCTGGTATCCTCCTAGTCTAGCCGCAGATTCAGTAAACAAGCGTATGATTAGTCAATGTTCTTTATGCCTGGACCAAAATGTAAAGAATAGCGCAGATTCAGTAAACAAGTGTAGGATTAGTCAATGTTTTTTATGCCTGGACCAAAGGGTAAAGAATAGTCAGTAAACAAGCGTAGGATTAGTCAATGTTCTTTATGTCAGGACCAAAGGGTAAAGAATAGGTGCCTATTTGGCACAATATAATTTGAACCAATTCACTTTATCCATTCACTATAATTTCTTGACAGGGAGAAATTATTGGCACAATATAAATTGAACTAATTCACTTTATCCATTCACTATAATTTCTTGACAAAGAGAAGGATGCTTTCTTATATATTGAATATCACAATTAGACCCTCGTTAGTATCATTAGTTATTTAAGAGTTATTAAATTTACCTATTTATTTCAATTGCCTATTAGTGATAGATAGCAAATTGAACTTCATTGTTGTGCTTAAAGTATTGCTTTTCTAAAATCTTAGTTCGCAGTTCTAAACCACTCCTTGTGGGATCGATATCTAGGACTCCATTAGAGCCCTATATTACTTGAGCGATACGTATACTTGCGTTGATAAGTGTGACTTTACAATTATTAAATATTTATTACGTCATATTTATCTTATATTTTAAGCATATATAAAGTCACGGTCATATAACGAGTTTTCTTCATTCTTCTCATTTGAATTTGAAAATTGTGAAAGCTTATCTTGGGAATTTATACTTTTCACTTCCATCGTTTGAAAAATAAATTCTCATTAACAAAAAGGAGCATATGGAATATGAAAGTGGTTTATAAGTTCAAGATGTGGGGTAATAGACAATGATGCAAATAACCACTAACCAGCTCTTCTTATAGCTAAAAATATAAAATCAATATTCAATTAGTGAGATGCCCTTTCACTTCGTTATGCCATCCGTGGCCCTGACCCTTACTCAAAAGGCTTGAGAATTGGTAGTTAGAAAAGAGCAGATACACAAGAAACACTACACAGATACTACAGATATTAAACCTGTGAAAAGAATAGACATTACATATCTTTAACTGATAAGTTTATATACTACACAATAAGTACCACGATACACAATAGGCACTACGCAAGAGATACTACACATCACATCCTACACGACAAATACTACATTTGTAACACATCACATACTTCACATTACATCCTACACAACAGATACTACAGGAATAAATATTACACTTCTTTTGAAAGCTCAGATACTACATAATTAATATCACTTATTAGGCATTGTTGTACTATACACCCCAATAAGTCTATATATTATACATCACTTATCCTAAATTCACATATAAATACACCACACCCTGATAAGTCTAGATACTATTTGGGTTCACACACCTTTTAAATGATAGGATCTAGGGTTGTCTGATTATAGGGGTGATTTGTTGGTGACCTCTAATTGATATTGATAGGCTAACTTTGATATATCAGTCGCCTGAGGGATCGAGATAAGAAAAAAGAGAGGTCTAGTCTCAGCCTAACCCCAAATTAAAAGCTAATATCCCACTTTAAATTTTCATATGATTATCACTTAGTCTTTCTTTTATAATCTGCAAATGTTTATCTAACCCCTTTATATCATGTAATTGTAATAGGTTTTGTAGCATCGCCAGACTTAATCAAGTACATTTAATTGTTTTAGTTTTGTTTCTTTACTGCATATTTCTTTCTTTATTGCTTAGTCATTCTCTTCTTTTTACTACTTTTCTTTCATAATTTTCCTTCAGTTTTTTCCTGTTACAGTACTTTACTACATAGTTATTCCTTTCTTGCACTGCATCGTACTATAGACATTCATCTGTATTCATACTTCCAAATGTTGTTTTCCTAGCATTTTTGTATAACACCCTAGGATAGGCCATTCGAGACATGCTTTTCTCTTCTCTTTATCCTCTTTCTTAGAACAAGACAATGATGCGATCGAGTGATGATTAATCTCCGGACAACGGTCGAGACTACAACAAATGGTGGAAAGAAGAGTTTCAGTTCAACCTCGATAGATTTAAATAACATACTTATAGAATGTCGAGGTCATTCACCTGACACGACGAAAATCCTCATAAACTATCTCTTAGGACTTTTTATAATTTTATATCGTACAATATAAGTCCTAAACTTTTTAGGATTCTAATATCGTCGTTTGGTACGACATAAATCCTCACATTCTCTCGGGCTATTTGCATATGACATGCAGACACAAGTCTCGAATATCTAAATAACTTGCAGGACTGAAATATTACATAATTTATCTTTCAAAGATGTAAAGCCTAACCATAGATTAGTTTGAGATGTCACTGAATCTTATTCGGTATCTTCGACATCTACTTTTCGCTCATTTGAACTCCGGAAATAGCTGCTCCTACTTGAACCTATCACATTTGACTTTTTATATAAACAATCATGAATACCTAAACATTGAATTCTTGAAGATGAAACCCTGATCTTAATCAAGAGTTTTCTTAGGTGACTTCGGTTGTCTAAGATGTAATTAACTATAGGGGCTTGCCTCTATAGGGATTTAAGAGCAGATTAATTTAAACCCTATTTAATCTATGTATTAGATAGGGGAACTTGTCGGCTATAAATTCATAGACCAAAGTAGTGTCATAAACTTTTAAGTTTAGATAATTAAACCTACTAATAAGTAATAAGTTCATCCTTCGAGATGATATATTATTTATGGCATTGTGCTAAGTTATTCAAACTATTAGATATATGAGGTCTATCAGGTCTCATCATTTTTAAAAATAATAAAAATATACCATTTTCACAAAATTAAAATTATATTATATATTGTATTAAATTTAAATTTTAAAATCTTATTTAAAAAAAAATAGCTGACACGACTAGGCATGGAAGATACTAGCTGTCACTCTAGACTTCCCTCTTCTCCCTCCATCTGGAGGCTAACATCTCGTATCAAAACCTAAAACTACAAATCAAATTGGGGGCTTTAGTCTGTCACTCTAAAGTCCCTTTAAAAGTTTATTTCCATATTTATTTGCACTCAACCCCATGAACTACATTCTCATTCATGAAATCAATATGCGATTCTAACAATTTGTTGACTGAGACAATATTATCTCAGATCTTACATGTTCTCACAACAAGTATTAACATCTTAATTGGCCAAATCAAGAAGTAAATGAAGTGAAAGGGTTCAAATCATCACAACTTTTTCCAACATTGAAGCCTAATACTTCACACAACTTCCTTTAAATATTTAATCACTTATCATTTTAAGTAAAAAAGATAAAGAAAACTACTCAAAATTCATGGAGAAAGCACAACCACATATGAGTTTAAAAGTAGAAATCATGCACACAAACAAGAAATCTAAATTAAAACCGAGTGTAGTCACAAAGATAAACACTTATCTCAAATCATCTCCACCAAATGTCTTGAACTTCCTTTGAATTCTCTTCATTCACTCCCAATACAAACTAAAACTCAAAATAAAAAGAAAAGTGGCCGGTGGCGGCAACGACTATGGACGGCGGCGATGACAACTTAGATGGATGATGGTTGTAAAGTTGATGGGTGACTAGCCTCCTCTCTTGGAAAATCTAGGTCTTTTCTTATAAAAATCTAAGGGGTGCCTTAGTGTCTCTTCAAAAAGGTGTCTCCATTCAATAAATCTTCTAGAAGTTTCCTCCACAAAAGCCAATTTATGGATTTTCATGTCCATGAGCTATATCCCGTAATTTTATCAAGAGATACTTCAAGCACCTCTTTAAAAATCAGCTCAAATTAACTATATCATTAAGTAACTACTTCTGGCGCTTAAGCGCGGGACCCAAATCATGAAGTAAATGAAGTGCAAGGTTTTAAATCATCACAAATTTTTCCAACATTGAAGCCTAATACTTCACACAACTTCCTTTAAATATTTAATCACTTATCATTTTAATGAAAAAGATAAATAAAACTACTCAAAATTTATGGAGAAAACACAACCACACATGAGTTTAAAAGTAGAAATCATGCACACAAACAAAAAATCTAAATTAAAACCAAGTGTATTCACAAAGATAAACGCTTATCCCAAATCCTCTCCAACATATGTCTTGAAGTTCCTTTGAATTCTCTTCATTCACTCACAATACAAACTAAAACTCAAAATAAAAAGGAAAGTGGCCGGTGGCGGCAACAACTTAGATGGATGATGGCTGTAAAGTTGATGGGTGGCTAGCCTCCTTTCTTGGAAAATCTAAGTCTTTTCTTATAAAAATCCAAGGGGTGCCTTGGTGTCTCTTCAAAAAGGTGTCTCCATTTAATGAATCTTCTAGAAGTTGCCTCCTAAAAAGCCAATTGAATGAATTTTCATATCCATGGGCTATTTCCCATGTTTTTATCAAGGGATGCTTCAAACATCTCTTAAAAAATCTGCTTAAATTAACTATATCATCAATTAATTACTTTTTCCGCTTCAGCGCGGGGTACCTGACGCTTAGGCGCGGAGCCTCTGGAGCTTAGGCGTCAGACTTGGGCGCTTAGGCGCCCCAGTTCATTTTTGGACCTTTATTCATTTTTGCTCCAAATTTGACCCTTCTTCATTCCTTTCAGCATTTTCCATCCATTTGATTATATCTGAAAGAAAAACGCACAAATATCCTTCATTAAAGCATAATTCTCAAAAATATGTATAAAAATTGTATAAAAATACTATATATTTTAGGTGTATCAAAAACCTATAAGAATTATAAGATAACATTATATGAGAATTTTATTAGTAAAAATTTGACTAATACATTTAAACTTGATAATAAGTTGAGAAATGTAATTATGTTTCTTACATTAAGATGACTCATGTGAAACCAATTTTAATTATACATCTCCTCGAGCTTCTCCCTACATATTTTCTTTTTTTTATTTTTTTCTTTTAGGATCTTTTTAATCCTAACTTTGTATGTGAAGATTACTGTAAATGAATAGCCTTTAATGATTTTGAACTTCACTATTCTCTTCATAAATTTAAAAACTTATCTCATTTCCTTACTTGATAATGTGTGTTAATTTTAAAAATGATTTTTCAGGGAGCCTTTATTCTTTTTAAAGTGTAAATCTAAGATTCCTAGTATTTCAAAAATATAGTTTTCCTACTATAAATAGTAATAGCATATCCCTATTCCCTTATATTAAATATCTTAACTCTAGAACTACCCCTTATCACCCAAAAAAAATTACTTAAGTTTACTATAACATTCATAAGATAAAAAATATAGTTCTCTAAAAGATAACACCACATACCATAGGCCATTTCAAAATAAAAATTAAAAGTAGTCTACTGAGAAAAAATAAAGTTTAGTTTTTTTTATGTTTTTTTCCCTGCCCCAAACTTGAATTTTTAAATTGTTCAAAACATTTAATACAGAAATGTAGGTATGAAGAAATTTTTTTCTAAATTATTATATATCAGGAGTCTTAAACATGAAAAGTATACATTTATAAACAGTAAGGACACGTGTGTAGCAGTAAGTAAATCTCAATTAAACATGTTCTACCATGAAAAATTGCTAGGTTAAAAACTACTCTATCACACAAGTAGACATATTTATGAACTACATCAAAAAGAAAACAATAGTGCAATCAAAGAAAAAGGTACATAATCCACAAAATAATAGTAACAAATAACACTAAGTCCAATACAATAAGTGTAGCTTTAGCCCAAATTGTCCACAAAATAATAGTAATAAATAATAACAAATAATATTAAGTTGAGATTAGTACAAAATCCACAAAGTAGTACTAACAAATAACATTAAGTCTAATAGTAACAAATAACACTATGTCATTTAAGTTGGTTTGGTACTTTAGCTCAAATTTTTCATAACTGAAGCTCAGTCTGCCTTTACTCTCATATGAGAATTCAAAAGCTCAATTAACCTGCAGTCACCTTAGTTCATGTTTAAACTTGTCCATACCGAGTTAAACTAATCTAGAATGAGATTCCAAATAGTTCAAGTTAACCTAAATTAGCTTAATTGTACCTTAAATTATCTTTTAACTTCTTTAATCAACCACAATTCAATAAGGCTAATCCAGATTTAGTTTGATTAAAATTAGTTGACCTTATTTTTTATTAGGTTTAATTACTTCGCTTTAGAAGCCTAGGATGTAGGCATAGAACTTTAGTGTTGACTATCCTAGAAGACCTCAGAAATGGAGCCCTCCCACATAGGAATTCTAAGCAATTTTTTAATCCTCTTGGGAGTCACACCTGGATGGTCACAAGCCCCCAAATGTCATTTGGGATGGTTAAGACCAACAAGTGGGGACTTAAGAGTGAGTTCCAATAGGTTCAGACAGACCTTAGGCAACCCTGGGTGACTTGGTCTTGCTCATAAACTCATGCACACACATGATTTTATCACAACTCATACACAACCCTAAAACCTTAAAGTCATTCATGCTTAACCCCTTTCTTCACTCTTTGGAAACCCATGTGGCTGGTCCTCTAGGGGTAGCTAGGACCAACATATCGAGGATCCAAATTAAGCTTTCCTATGGTTCCATGGCACTTAAAAAGAGAATTTCATGACCAACATACCCAATGAGCTTCAATTCTACTAAAACACCCAACTTTGGCCTTTTACGCCCAAATGTTCCCAAAATTACCAAAATGCCCTTGGAACTCTAAAATTTTCTAAATTCTCCAAATTCCTAAATTCTCACCAAAAATTAATTTTAAACATTCCAAACCGCTCAAAGTGCCCAAAATTCCACCATTATTTCAAAATTCCCAAAATATCCCCAATTTGGCCAAAATTACCAGAATGCCCCTCATGTTAAAAAATTCCCCAAAATTTCCAAATTGACTCCAAATGTCCCTAAGAGCAATCCAAAGCTACCAAGATTGACCAAAAATCCCAAATTTCCCTTAAATCCCTAAAATCCTCAATACATCCCCAATTCCCATCAAATCCATTACAAACTTCCCCAAGTTCAATTCTACATAAAAATTCATCATTTCTAAGCCATATTGAAACCAAATCCAAGCTCAATTAAATCCAATGCCAAGCCTAAAAATGAAGTCCAAGTCAAATGCCCCAAATTCAACCCAACTCCAAAATCCAGTAAATTGAGCTGCATAACCATTCTAATCCCACCAAAACTGCTTCCCAAAATTCTCATGAAATCCTTACAGGCTGAATTAAACCACAAATTGGCTTAGATCTATGCCCAATCCAAGCCCAAAGTCCATGTCTAAGACAACACCCTAATTTTAAGCCTAAATCCAAATCCAACTCAAATCTCTTTGATTAACCAAGCTCTAATCATCCCAGCTTGGTTTGATCTCTTAAGATAATAATCACATCACCCAAGACCCTCTTTTTGTGCCATGGACCAAGAGTCCCTTGATTTAAGCAAGCATCCTCTCCTAAAATGATTAACTCTCTTACCCATGCCATCGGCCTTCAAACCGCAGGCTAATCATAATTAAACCTTCCCCTAACTTCCCTGAGCCAGATAGCCGCCAGCCTTGGCCTGGTCGACCACCATAGTGGACAGAAAACTCAAAAATGTGAGCTTGCGCCTGTCCTTAAACCAAAAATTGAGCTCATCCGTTGTGGCACTCCCCCATTATACATTTGAGCCTCTCATCCCTCCACCTAAGCTTATTTACACCGACCAATAGCAGTCTGAGGCCTCCTTCTTAGCCTCAATAATAAAAAACTCCCTTCACGGCCAAACTTGGAGAGCATCCAAATCCTAGGGGAAACTCTGCCAAATTACTTCCAGAACTCCTCACATACCTCGTCAGTGCAATCCAACCATCCTTAACCACTTAAATTTAGAGATTTTTTAGCCATCTCACCAAACCTTTTAAACTTCAAATTAAATATTTTACAAGCTTCACCAAACCTGAAAACCACTTCATCAATCAAAAGCCCCCTCTCTAGCATCCTAACATAGTCTTAGACCAAGCCCGAGTCACCCTTTGACCGAAATCAAACTTAGGCTTCATCTCAGCTCAAGAAAACACTTCGAGGAGCTTTGTGGATTGAAGGCAATCGTCTTCAACCAACCCAATCGAGGCCTCACCTATTGGACAAAGGTATAGCTCAAAATCCATAAATTTTGCCTCGTTTCATTAGTTGTGAAATAAGCTCATATTTTATATGTATTTGACCATATATATAGGTTTTTTGTCACTTAGATGAAGATGTAGGAACAAACCCTGAGTGATTTGGTTGAGAATCGAGAGAGATATTAGGTCTAGAACATGGACAGCTCTCGGGTTAGGACGATCAGGGACGATGAACGGAAGTCGTCCATTTTCGCTATATCGGTTAGAGAATTAAGATTGCAACAGAAGAAGATGTGAAATGAGAAATTAGAAGCACATATACTAGAAATCTTTAGATTTTCTAACGTAAAAACAAAATAACGAATAAATTATAGAAAATGTATAATATGATAATTTTCAAATCAAAACTCTAATGGTTCAAATAAATCTTCCTAAAATTAGAAATCTAATGTCATTTTTGGATGAAGCCAAAAACTTGATACAAACTAAGCCCAAAAAAGCACTAACCTAAGAGCAACATTCCTATTAAGATAACGTGCTTTAACCTATTTGTTCCACAAAAGTTCTCTTAAAACTCAAAGATCACAATAAGTTTTAATGATTCAATTTGCCAAGTTTAATGTAATTGAAACATCAAAGGATTTCATTATTTTAAAGAAAAGGTGAAATAGGTGGACTAACCTAATTTTTATGAATAAAGCTTTGTTCAAAATGCCCATGGTTTTTTATTATTCTGACTGCATTAGAATCCTTAAACTATTAACCAATTAAATAATAGGAGGTCTCCCTTGTTAAAAAAGTCTTGGGAGAAGCCCATGGAAGTAAGCTCCTTGATCATGAAGTCCCAAGAAATGGCATCATTGACTCTCTTGATGTCCAACTTAAGCACCATATTACCTTCCCTATAAGGATTATCCAAATCCAGAAGCATTGCTCGAGTTATAAGATTATTTTTTTTAAGTTTATTTCAATGTTTATGTTAGGATTATTAAAGTTTATTTGAAGATTATTAAGATTCATTTAACAATTATTGCATTAATTTTTTAAATCCACTAAAGCTTGTTTAAGGATTTAATAATTATTGATTTTTGTCAAGGTTGGTTAAAATTTATTGAAGTTTTTTTGTTTTAAGTTGTATAAAATTTTTTAATTTTTATTAAATTTCATTAAGTTTTGTTAAGACTTAACAAAATTAATTTAATTTTGTTAAATTTTCTTGTTGTTTATTTAAGTTTATTTAAGCCTTATAAATCTTATTTAAGATCGTTAATGTTTTTTTTTAATTTATTAAAATTTATTTAGATTTGTTAAAGTTCTCTAAAGTTTATTTAGATTTGTTAAAATTAGTAATTTTTTTTTAAAGTTTGCTTGAGTAGATTTTAAGTTAAAAATTCGTTGAAGTGGTATGAAGTCTAAATAAAATTTATTTTATTTTATAAAGTTAGTTGAGATTTTATTAAGTTTTATTAAATTTAGGCTTGTAATTTTAAGCATTAAATTTGTAGGGTTTGGGCCTATCATTTAGAGATTGAAAAACGATATAGTGTTTAGATCTGAACTGGGGTTTGGATTTGAGTAGAGAAATGGGCAAGTCAAATTTGATTTGATCTTTAAAATTGACTATGGAGAAGATAGGAGTCTAACAAGTTGGATTTGAATTTGAAATTGATATCAAGATGAGTTTGATATGTGATTGATTTTAATTTTTTAAATTGGATTTAAAATTTAAATTTGACAAAGTTAGAGTTAGGGTCAATTTTGGATTTAGACTTGAGTCTAGATTTATGTTTGAAATAAACCCTAGACTTTGGGGTAGGAAAGGGTAGGGGATTTCTATATAAAGTTAATCCTTAACCTAAAATAATTTTAATGAGGAAGTGAAATAGGTGGAATAACCCATCTTTTGGGAATAATATCCAAATCAAGATATCAATGGCTTTTCATTGTTCTGGGCACATTATAATCCCTATACAATTAACCAACTAAATAAATGGTGGTCTCTCTTGTTTTTATAGCAATGACTAAGGTAGACGTTCATATTCTTAATTGGTTTGGGGTGCCTTTTTCAAGAACTATGGGTTACTTCATCCTAGGGTACTCTCATAATCCAAAGGGGTAATGTTATTTTTTTTATAGCTCTTAGTCCATAGTACTAGCTATTGGGTACCTAGTAAACTACTAGGCTTCTACACTAGACTACTTTATGGTGTGTATGGTCTTGGGTTTTACTTCTGTGTTAGCTAACCTATGGTTCATAGTTTGGATCTACCTAGGTGGTGGTTGTGAAAAGTTGGAGTGGGTGAATTTTTTTTTTTTTGGGGGTTTAATAATTAACACATAATTTGTTTTGATTCCTAATTTACCAATTTTGGTGTATATCATAATTTCTTCTAAGTTTTCATGTTTCATTTTCTTATTTTTTTGGTTGATATGATAAAACAAGATTTTCTAAGTACAAGGGTAGTTTTCTACCTTAAATTGATGTTCTTTGTTAAGTTCTTTCCCTTTTTTAACCTCTAGTATTTGGTTTGTTATCTTGGTTTTGAGTTTATATTTGAGAGAATTTAGCTCAAGCTTTTCAGATTTACACTTTTCATAATTATGATTCATCTAAATGCTTATGAAAGATATTTTATTTTTTCACATAGAAAGAGGATTTTATAAAAACTTTTTATCATTCCAAGAGTGTTAGAGATGTGAATTACTTATATATGAATTATGTATACTTGAAATATTCCAAAGTTTATATGTTCAAAAGCTAAGCTTTTGAAATCAAATGATCTTACGCAAGAAACTTGTTAATTTTGAAAAACTATACTTATGACTATTAGTGTAAGCTTTGCCTATATTAAGCTATTCTAGAGGATTTTACAAAGCATATGTTGACTAAAAATTTCAATTGATAAGCTCAAAATAGAATTTGCCCATTATATTCATGTTTCTAAAAGAGTTTTGTTTTTGAAAAAAATCTTAAGGTTAGATTTAGTTAGTTGTAGTTTAGTCTGGAAAGGTTTTAAAGAAACATTAAAAGAAAGTATTAGATTTATTAAAGTTTGTTACAAGTTCAAGTTTAGTTTGGATTGAGAATGGTTATGCTTAGTTGAAGAGGTTACAGTTTTGTTAGAAAAAAAAAATTAGTTTGATTATAACAAGGTTTTAATTTTATTTTTAAAAGGCTTTAATTAATTTTTTCAAAGGTTTTCATTTTGTTTGAAAAATGTTTTAAATTTAGTTTGAAAAAGCTTTTATGTTTATTTTTAAAAAGGTATTAATTTTATTTTGAAAAGGTTATAGTTTTGTTTGAAAATGGTTCTAAGTTCAGCTTGAAAGAGGTTTTAAGTTTAGTTCGAATAAGGCTTTAGTTTTGTTTTAAAAAGGTTTTAAGTTCAGTTTAAAAAAGGTTTTAATTTTATTTTCAAAAAGATTTTAATTTTATTTGAAAAAGTTTTTTACTTTTATTTATTTAAAAAAAGATTTAACTTTTTCTAAAAAGGATTTATGTTTTGATTTATTGTAACAAAGGTTTAAGGGTTGAAAGAAAGAGTTTTAGGTTATAATTTGTTTAGAAAGAAGTATTTTGAAATTTTATTATCTTTAAAAGTTCTTTAAAAGAAGTTATCTTGAATATGAACCTTCATATATTTTAAAATATAATATTTTATAGCACATTTAATTTTTATTTATCGTTATAAAAATATATATATTTTTTATTTTATAAGCTTTGTTAGACACCCTTACTTACATAACTTAAAAAAGTTAACTCCCTTTCATATAAAACATCAACCACAGAGTCCAGGTCAACCTAATTTTATAATTATCATAAAGTTATAATTTGCCAATGAAATCTCCCAACTTGCATTAAAATATAAGGTTCAACCTAACATGTATGAAAAGTTAAAGTTCATCCCAACTTGCATTAAAATATAAAGCTCAATTGAACTTGCATGAAAATATAAAGCTCACCCGAACTTGCATGAAAATATAAAGCTCATCCCAGCTTCCATGAAAATATAAAATTCATGGGTCAATCATTCTATTACATGACCATACATAGTCATCCACACATGCACATATTAACATACTAATACAAAGTTCTTTAAACATATATGCAGATGCATTGAAACTTACACAAGGTCATTAAAATAAACTAGCATAAATGCTCACACATTCATTCATATTCATGCACACATTATGAATTTTATACATACTCATACACACTCACACCCACATATTATCATTTTTTATATTTACACATATACACATTTTCACTTACACCAACAACACATATACACTGACTATTAGACATACACATTGCACTACACATAAATTTACATATACACATCAAACTACATTTATTTATACGTTAGCACACATAAACCGTACACTCTACACTACACACATTACACACTTCCTTCATCTCCTCTCATTCCTTTTATTTTTGGGTAAGTTTCTTAGGTTAAGGTTTAAATGGGCGATTATGCTAATGGGGGGTTATTTTGATAAGGTTTAGGTTATATAAAGTGGCTTGGCTTATGCTAAACCTAGGAATAAGGAGCTCAGGTTGGGTTGGTAATGGGTTGAAAGTTTGGTTGAGTAGGTTTGGATCACTTAGTGCTCTGTTTTGGGGTTTGAGTGAATTTAACTTTAACTTTGGCTATTGTTAGGATTGGTTTCGATAATGGTAAGCCTATGATTTGAGAAATTAAATTGGTTAGTGGGTTAATGAACTTGTTTGGTGTTAATTTGTTGATGGGTAGGCTTAGTGATGCATCAAATTATTAAGCTTAGGGTTTTTAGTATAGTTAAAAGGAAGGCAATTGGTGGCTAGAGTTTTGTCAATGTGGGAGAAATGAATAAAAGGAAGGATAGGGTTCTAGCAAAATGAAAAATTAGAAGAAATGGTGGCTAGGGTTGCGAACTTATGAGACAATTGGGAAGAAATGGTTTTATAGTTTAATTTGGAGGGAGGATATGTGAAGACAAAATCTACCATGACAATATAGAAGGAGAAGAAAAATAACATAAGAAACAAATAGAATTATGTTCTACATCTTGTATATTTAATGAAAATAATATGAAAAATAAAAAAAAAACAAATGAAATTNGGTGGCTAGAGTTTTGTCCATGTGGGAGAAATGAATAAAAGGAAGGATAGGGTTCTAGCAAAAAGAAAAATTGGAAGAAATGGTGGCTAGGGTTGCAAACTTATGAGACAATTGGGAAGAAATGGTTTTCTACTTTATTTTGGAGGGAGGATATGTGAAGACAAAATCTACCATGACAATATAGAAGGAGAAGAAAAATAGCATAAGAAACAAATAGAATTATGTTCTACATGTTGTAGATTTAATGAAAATAATATAAAAAATACGAAAAAAACAAATGAAATGGAAAGAGGGAGAGTTATACTTTCTTCACATTAGGAGATTTGTGGATGAGATTACTAGTTTACTTTCTTTTCTCATTGCTTTGATATCCTTGGTTTGATCTTCTTGCCTTAATCACCCTAGTATTCTTGGTTTTGGAGTATAGAGGAAGGCATGAATAAAGAAGATGAGAAGAGAGGCTCGGTTTGAGAGAAGGAGNGGAGAAGGCAGGGGGGGGGTGGGGGGGTGGGGGGCGCTCGATTTTGAGCTTAGTGGGAGGGTTAAAAGGAGTAGGGGTTATTTTTTATGAGGAAGAGCAAAAAGGGTATGATTAATGTGCTGGAGTAATGAGGTGTAGGGGCGAAGGAACAGATGGAGTGATTAAATGATAACAATAGATGGTTAAATTGAAGAGGATAAAGGTAATTTTAGAAAGAGGGAATGGTATTTTAGCAATTTACAAGTTTTGGGTAGCAATGGAAAAATACAAAGGGAACTCGTTTTAAAGAGGAGAACACAAGTAATTCAATGGTCCAATCCTTCTGAAAAAAAAGAGTTGTCTATCTCAAGTGATAACCAATTGAAGTGTAAGGGTGGTTACAAAGTGGTTACAATGTATTTATGGTCAAAATTTTTACTTAGGCTCATTGGGCAATAAAAAGTTTAAGGAATTTTTCGGTGCAAGTTATTTTGATCAAAATAAGTTAAATGTCAAGATATTTAAGTTGAAGTGGGCTCAAACCCGAGGAGAAAAAAATTTCGTGGATTTTATGTTATAATTTTTATTTATTTTTAATGGATCAAATTGCATATTTCTCAACTTTTTTAGCTCACTTATGGGCAATTTATCTTTTTTTTTTTGAAATTATCATTTTCTCTCTCCAAATTATCCTCACCTCAAGGGGTCTCTAAATGAAGTCAAATTTTGGTACGAAGGGACTTATTTAAAAGCTTTCAATAACATAGATGTAATGAAAAAGTTTGTTTTAAGAATATCAAATTGATATGAAAATTTTAAGTTGAACCATTTTGTATGCATGAAAACCTTAAAAAAGCACAATTGGGCTTAAAAAATAGTGTTCGGTGACTACCAAACTAGTTTGCATGCTTCTCATTTGTGGTATGATTATAAAATTATACAACTTATAAAAACCAATTTAGATTATCGGATTGACTTTTGGAGAAAATAATAATTTTAGGATTAATGAGAATACACTATTCATGCATGGAAAGTTAGATTGAAGAATTTTACTTAACAACATTTTTCAAACTATTGTCAAAACCATTTACATGGTATATACACTTGATAATAAATATCATGAAACTTTTGGAATGGAGTTTTGATTCATACAGTGATTCCGAGAGAGAAAACAATAATTTTAGGATTTTGCGGATAAAGATAGATTTTAGGTCAACTTTGTGGTTTGTTTGAAATCTAGTTACACTTAGAGTTTGTTTTGGTTAATTTCAATTTTTTATTAAGTTAAATATTAGATTTAGAGTTTAGCTCAAGATTTTGTTCAAGTGAGTTTTAGTTAAAATAAATGCCAGGAAAAGGAGTGACCAAAAAATGTGGCCAATAAGGCTCTTTATCATCTATTGAATGATATATTGTTTATAGTTACTCTAGATTACTCGCGACTACTTAATTTTGGCTTAGCTTTTGATCCCCAAAGGAAGGAAACCGTGAGCTCAATAGTAAACTCTTGTGACTACTCCTCAGAATATTGCCAATAAAGCTAACTTTTTACTGTCTCAAAATATTTCAATTGATTATGAACACATATGTTCTTGGACAAACCCCAAAGAGGCAGAACGCTTACTGTGACCTTCTCATGTCTCTAGTCATGCAAAGGGAAATCTTATTCTCATATTCTCTCATTTTTTTCAAGTATCATGTCGAAGCTAAGAGAATTGGGAAACAAAATGTACATATAAAAATAAATTTTCTTAAACAACATGAAAGCCAAAATTCTATATGAGCAACAAGAGCCCAATAGATCGAACTGATTGACCATGCACTTAATGTTGTGGTTATGATCAGACCAATTATACTCATTAGCCATACTTTCAGAGGTGACAAGCTTTTGAGCATTTTTCCATCTAGGACCTTATAAGTTCCTCAGAAGCTTGTCAACAATCATTTGAATTCCTCCCACTAGGCTCACCAATCTTAGGCTGTCAGGAGAGCATCTCCTACCACACTCTCTCCCTCCTTTTCTAAGTTCTTTTACTTAGCTCGCCTATACTAATATAATCCTCTTATCGAGCTTATCAATAGCTACCTGAATACATCACCGAGCTTGATGAAAAGTTCCTTGAGACAAACAAAGAGAGCTCTATTCCATCATCATGTATATATCCTTTTATTGGTCGCTTGACATCCATGCCAAGGATTTTATCAATGACGAGTCTGCTTAATCTTCGTACAATACAACATATAAAGTAGTTTTTTTTAATTTACTACATAGACCTTATGCAAGCGCATATGCTCTATGGTGTATAAATAGAAGTTAAAGTGGGAGAAGCAGTGGGCTCTCTCGGACTCTCTCTCTCTCTCTGTGAAAATCATTTTCTCTCCCTCACAATATTTTCCCTTCTTTTCTTCAGACCAAAGCTGGAGAAGGGAGACTCTCTAAAAATTCTCCAGCTCCCTTGCAGAGCTTTCATAAGGTCTCTCCTGGATTATATGGATTCATAGATTAAATGGGATCTGACGTCCAACACTCATAGACTCCAAAAGATATTTGATTTATCTCTTCTTATCTTCAATGGTCTTAACATTTTTTAATATATATAATCCCTAGCAATGTTGTATATTAGTTGCTGCACCCCAAAACACTCATCGGGTCACATTCTTGTCAACCTACTCTGCTTTCAAGGCAGTTCAACATTGGTCAATTTGCCGGCGAAGCAATGTCCTTTTTGATTGAGTGTATCATTTAGATAATTGATGCGAACTTAGTTCCTTTGGGAAGTGATTGAGCGTTCTCAACTGAGTTTCAAACCCTTAGAAGCGCTATTGAGCATAACTCTTTGATTTAGCCAGTAGAAG
>JXCR01138717.1:1719-15596 GCA_002079205.1 Phalaenopsis hybrid cultivar | reverse complement strand
AGCATAAATCTCAAAAGCCCGAGACTTGAGTACTTTTAAAATCCTAATAGACTATATTTTAAAAACTCAAATTTTCGTATTATTTTAAAATTGAAGTAAGACGCATTTTATTCTATTTTACAAGTCCAAAATTTCAAATGTTTTAAAGTGATTACAAGTCTAAATCACTCAAAATTTCGGTAGCCTCCCTGTATCAACTCCGGTTAGGAGGCACGGAATGCCAGCCTGATGTTTTGAAAATTTTTCACTTGTTGATACCTGTATTTTTGTATTGTATATGACAATATTGCACTTTGAGGAAGATTTTATGTTGTTTTTGCAAGTCGTAACAAGAAAGGAGGCGAACGGGAATCGAAATGGATCGAATTAGAGATTGTAGCAAATCTGGCCACTGGCGTCTAGGCATCGGTCCCCTCTCAAATAGAGCAAAGATCCCAAGAAGACAGTAAGTTGGTGTTGCACCTTGGACACCTAAGCGCTGCCATCGGCGCTTAGGCGCCAGTCCTTTGTGGAAAAAATTTCATGTGTGTGTGTGCCAACCTATGGGCGCCCCGGTGCCAGTACCTGAAAATTGGCAGTTATAGTTGTTCAAAACTTGAGTTCGGGGAGAGATGTATAAAAATGCTTGATCACAAATTAAGGAGGGCNCCGGTGCCAGTACCTGAAAATTGGCAGTTATAGCTGTTCAAAACTTGAGTTCGGGGAGAGATGTATAAAAATTCTTGATCACAAATTAAGGAGGGTTTTTTCACCATTTTTCTTCTATCAATTCTAGAGGGAGAATTCTAGAGGAGAAGGCCACACAACTTGCAAGGAGATTATAAGAGAAGAAAAGAGTGTTTGTGAGAAATGAGAGAGTTTATTGTCTGCTATTGGAGACATCTTTATTTTGCTTTATTGTGAAGGAGATAAGTACAATTAAGTTGTATTTTCTTCAGGGATTCCTTGTAAAGACTTGGNCTAGAGGGAGAATTCTAGAGGAGAAGGCCACACAACTTGCAAGGAGATTATAAGAGAAGAAAAGAGTGTTTGCGAGGAATGACAGAGTTTATTGTCTGCTATTGGAGACATCTTTATTCTGCTTTATTGTGAAGGAGATAAGTACAATTAAGTTGTATTTTCTTCGGGGATTCCCTGTAAAGACTTGTTTTTTTATGTTTATTCATAATATTAAGTTTGTGTTGATCAAAATTGTCATGAATAGTGAGTAGTTTACTTAATTATCTCTATATTAATGATGATGGATAGGAGTAAGAGTTTGAGATTGCTTGACTTGATTTGATTTCGAGTGTGTTAAGTTAATTTGTGAAATTAATTTACCTTCTATCTGGCCAGTGGATTGTTAAAATCTTTCGTGAATACTGAGATCCGAAAAGATTTTGTATGGAACGAAAAAAGTTAATCACTTAAATTCATTTGAATAGGGATATGACAAATGAGTTTAAGCAATCTTTTGGGGAATATTTTCTTTTGGGAAAATCAAGAGTTTAGGGAACTAAGCTTGAGACTACTAATCTTTCATAGTCCACCGGAAGGGGCTAAGGAAGAATTTATCTCCTGATTGACACTATTTTTCAATATACTCCTTAATTCTATATNTTCTTTTGGGAAAATCAAGAGTTTAGGGAACTAAGCTTGAGACTACTAATCTTTCATAGTCCACCGGAAGGGACTAAGGAAGAATTTATCTCCTGATTGACACTATTTTTCAATATACTCCTTAATTCTATAAATCACTTTATTAATTCAAGTGGGAAATCTTTAACACTTGAAATTTATACAAGAATCTTTTGCTTGCTAGGAAAGAATTGTTTTTTCTTAATTTAGGATAGATAACCAATTGAATTAGCAAATCAAACCTTTAAGGCATAGGCTGAAAGTAGTAGGCTAAAATTTTTCTTTCATTGAGTTTTTCTCGTTCCTTGTGGGATCAACAATCGGACTCAAACCCGGTATTATTGATTCTACTTGTGTGAATAGCCCGTGTTTTATAGCACCTAATGCGTGTCACAACCTTCTCAGCTATCTCAAAAAAATCGTTAAGTGTTTTGATATAACACGACCAGGAAACAAAAAAGAACACTTAACCCGCGATCTCAAAAAAAGCGACAAAAAATATTATATAACAAATAAACATTTTCCGAACGGTACTTTATACCGCGAATAACAATTAATTCCCACGGACGGGTATTTTAAAATCCCAATTTTCTTAAAAAAATAAATTCTCCAAACGAGTTCGTGATTTTCCTGCCTGACGAGTACTGTGCTCTCCTCAATGAAGTTTTTAAAAATTTCCTAATTATCCCAAAGTTATACCTTTCCGAAATTCGATGTCCTTGATAGCGACGATAGACGATGGCTATTGACGAAAACACAAAACAAAAGTATAATACAGATTTCTTGTTTTATAATACAATACAAACAATAAAAACAATAAATAAATAAGATATGAACAACAAAGTGATCAGGTTGCACTAAGTAAATGCTCGGTTCAGGCCTAACAACAGAGAGGAATGCAGGCATTTGATTTTGGAATTGAACCATGTACGCAAAGGCAGAAAAAAAGGAAAGTCGGATGTGAATAAGGACAAGGCGTCGGCTTCCTCTTAGGGAGAATCAAACTTATGAAAGAAGGCAACGAAAGCTTTCCATTCTCGGATTGCATGCGGCTAGGGATAGCAAATGAAGGAGCGGCAGGGGCTTCGACGGGCTAGGGCAGAGTTGCCGACGACTTCGGTGAGGGAATAGCAACTAGGAGGAGAAAGTGTAGAGTTTTAGTAGTTCTTGCAAGTCGCAATCCCATAGTGGTTTTCCAGCGACCTAATTGGTGATTGTACCATGAAGGTTTCAGGCACAGAGAACGCAGGGGGAAGGAGCAAAGAAGGAAGTAGAGAAGAAGTGCAGTGGGGTTGCAGGATATTCGTGCAACTTTTTGTGTAAGGAAGTGTTCAGTTAGGTGGAGAAGACAAAAAAAGTAGTGGTGTGCAGACAAGGAGAAGGCTTCGATGAGGCTGGCAAGCAAATGAGACAGAGATGAAGACGAGGAAGGTAAAATGTGTATCTGTAGGCCGCAACCCTGTCATTGGTTTCCTCACTATCCTCGGTCACGAAGGAGAAGAGGAGAGCGAAGACTTATGGTTGGAGAGGCATGTGTGGTTTTTTTCGTCAATATTTGTTTGTCTCCTCCATAATTTTTTTTAAATTTTCATTTGTAAAATGATACGAGAGAATGAGAAGAGTGGGGATCAGTTCTGTATTTCGAAGCGTGAGCAATTAAAGGCTTCTTTTTTTATTTTATTCTTTTTTTAAAATATTTTAGAAACCAACAGTAACATCTTTGTTATCTACCTAATAAGAAAGTTCTATCATTTTTTTCTTAATCTACTGAATAAGTAATATATTTTCTTGATTGAAATTTCTAGTCCCTATTGAAGAAAATTTGTTTTATAAAGGTGATAATTGATGTTATTTCTCCAATATTCTAGGACATTCTATATATTGTTAAGTAGAAGATTCTAGAATATTATATTAAATGAGAATACTCTAGAATATTTAAGTAGGAAGAATCTAGACTATATTTTTCTAGAAAGAATTATAAGGGTTTAGAAGATTTTGGATTTAGTCTCTCATGTCTATAAATAGGCATAACTTGTAGTTTTTATGTAGGCTGGAAACTACACAGCAAAACTTAGTAATAAAATTCTCTTCCGCTTTAAAATTTCCAACAATCCAAATTTTCCTCTTCTCTCCAAAAATTTCCAATAATTGTTATCAGAGATTCATTCGAGAATTATTGGGCGTTCTATTATTTCAATATCTCTACAATAACTGACTCCAACCGCTTATCTGCCCCGATTCCAATCTTCAATAGAAAAAAATTACGATTTTCCATCAAAATTAAGGCCTATTCTCGCTCTCAAAATTTGTGTAAGGTCGTTGAAGAACGATTCAATGCTCAAGAATATACTTCAACTCTTTCAACAAATCAAAAAAAGACACTTGAAGAGAATTAACAAAAAGGACTCTCAAGCATTATTTGCCTCACAACAAGCAATGACAAATGACATCTTTCCTTGAAACATGGGCACAGAAACTATAAAACAAGTGTGGGACACATTATTGTAGGAGTTTCAAGAAACTAAGAAGGTACGCTCCATCAAATTACAAATCTTAAATAAGATTTTAAAAATCTTAAAATGAAAGATATAGAAACCGCAAAATATTACTATTTCAAGATAAAGGAAAAAGTTAATCAAATGAATCCTATAGAACAACCATTTGTGACAAGGAAATAGTAGAAAAGATATTAATTTCTTGTACAAAAAAAAATGATACAACAATTTATACAATTGAAGAATCAAGGGATCTTGAGACTTCATCAGCAATAGAATTAATGAGTTCTCTTGAAGCATATGAAAAAGATTGAATAGGCGAAGTGAGAAAACTACATAAAATGATTTTCAATCTAAAACAAATTTGCGGTCTCTTAAATCAAAAGGTGGCAGAAATTCACAAGAAAATTTTAAAATTAAAAAATAATCAAGGAAAATGTAACAAAAATCCTCTATGGAATTTGCAAAAGAAAAAGTCATTTGGAGAAAGATTATTAGTTTAAAGAAAAATCACGGTGAAAAAATTGTAAGAAATTTTGGCACAGAAATATTTGTCAATTGAAAAAAAAATCAACAAGTCAATTTCTCATAAGAGAAAAGTGAGGACAAAAATCTTTTCTATGCTTGTCAAGTTGCACTAGAAGAGAATAAAGATACATGGTACATACATAGTAATAGTAATAATCACATAAGAAAAAATGAAGAAATATTTTGTAGTCATGAAAAATCAAGCAAAAGTCAAAATAGGAAATGATGATTTTATGGAGGCAACAAGAAGAGGCACCATAGTTTTTAACACAAGAAAAGAGAAGACATATATCAATGATATACTTTTAGTCCCAAACATCGATCAAAATCTACTCAGTGAAAGTCAAATGATCGAGAAAGAATACACTTTGAATTTTGAGGGAGATGTTCGCGCAATACACGACAAGCAGAACAAATCTCATAAAATTGCAAAGATTAAGATGAAAGAGAGAAGGTGTTTTCCTATTCAGTGAAGATACATAAATAAAATGGCAATGAAGACACAAATAGATGAGTCATGGCTTTGGCACAAGTGACTTGAGCATTTCAATTTCCATGGGTCAAAGATTCTCCACCAAAAAGACATGATAAAAGATCTCCCTACAATAAAAGAAATCAATGATGTATGTGAAGGACGTTTGCTCAATAAACAACATCAACAACGATTTCCATCAGGCAAAGCATGGAGAATTAAGGAGTCATTAGAACTTGTTCATACTGACATTGTGGACCAATGCATACTCTATCACTAGAGAAAAACAGAAATTTCATCATTTTCATTGATAACTAAACAGAAATGACTTGGGTCTATTTCTAGCGAGAACGATCACAAGTATTTACGATTTTTAAAAAATTCAAGTTTTATGTTGAAAAACAAAGCAGTTTTTACTTGAAGACACTAAGAAGTGAAAGAGGTAAGGAATATACCTCAAATAACTTCAAATCAATTTCGTGAAGATGACTGCGTTGAACGACAACATACAATTGGATATGCGTCAGAGCAAAATGGAGTTTCTGAAAAGAAGAACAGAACTATAATGGAAATAGCAAAAATCATACTAATGGATATGGTTCTTCCAAAAAATTTTTTGGGAAGAAGTTGTATATATTGCAGTCTATTTACTAAATAGATGTCCAACTAAAGTCGTCAAAGACAAGACACCAACTAAAGCTTGGAATGGAAGAAAGCCTTCAGCTAGACATCTAAAAGTCTTTATGCATTTGTTATGTTCACATTCCACAAGAAAAAATAAGTAAATTAAATGAAAAAAAAAGAAAATTTTCTTAGGCTATAATACTCAATCTAAAGGATATCGAGTCTATAGCTTAAGAACACGGAAGCTTATCATTAGGCGAGATGTGGAATTTGATGAAGATGCTACATACAATTGGTAGACAAAAAAGGTTGAAATGAGTATCAACATGGCGCCAATAACACATCAAGTTGAAGAAGCCAATAATCAATCAGGCTTATCAACACAAGCACCTATGAAAGAGATAGATCAACATGCAAACCCATCTCCAGAATCACCACCTAGAAGAAACAAATTTCTAGCAAAAATCTATGAGCATTGTAACTTGACAATCATGGAGCCCAAAAGCTTTGAATACGTCTCAAAGAAAGAAGTATGGAGAAAAGCTATGGAAGAAGAAGTAAAAATGATCGAGAAAAATAAACATGAGAGCCAGTAGACTCACCACAAGAATAAGAGGTAATTGAGTCAAGTGGATCTACAAGACAGAACTCAATCTTGATAAATCAATTCAAAAATATAAAGCAAAACTAGTTGCTAAGGGATATTCACAACAATTTGGAGTTGATTATAATGAGATATTTGCTCCAGTTGCATGACATGATACAGTCAAAGCATTAGCTGCACTTGCAGCGCAAAACAAGTAGAAGATATATCAACTAGATGTCAAATATGGATTTCTAAATGGCTACTTGAAAAAAGAGATCTATGTGGAACAACCGACTTTGTATTACAAGGTCAAGAAGACAAAGTTCTCAAGTTAAAGAAGGCTTTGTACGGATTAAAGCAAGCCCCAAGGGTTTAGTATAGTCGAATTGACAACTACTTCATAGAGCAAGGCTTCAGGAGGAGCAAAAGTGAGCCAATATTATACATCAAAACTCAAGGTATGAACTACGCTCTCATTGTCTCCCAATATGTAGATGATCCCATCTATGGAGAAAATAATGAGAAAATGATCAAATATTTTAAACAAGAAATTCGAGATGATCGATTTAGGCTTGATGCATTATTTTCTTGGGATAGAAGTAATTCATAATANTCTAGCGAGAACGATCACAAGTATTTACGATTTTTAAAAAATTCAAGTTTTATGTTGAAAAACAAAGCAGTTGCTACTTGAAGACACTAAGAAGTGAAAGACGTAAGGAATATACCTCAAATAACTTCAAATCAATTTCGTTAAGATGACTGCGTTGAACGACAACATACAATTGGATATGCGTCAGAGCAAAATGGAGTTTCTGAAAAGAACAGAACTATAATGGAAATAGCAAAAATCATACTAATGGATATGGTTCTTCCAAAAAAATTTTTGGGAAGAAGTTGTATATATTGCAGTCTATTTACTAAATATATGTCCAACTAAAGTCGTGAAGGACAAGACACCAATTAAAGCTTGGAATGGAAGAAAGCCTTCAGCTAGACATCTAAAAGTCTTTATGCATTTGTTATGTTCACATTCCACAAGAAAAAATAAGTAAATTAAATGAAAAAAAAAGAAAATTTTCTTAGGCTATAATACTCAATCTAAAGGATATCGAGTCTATAGCTTAAGAACACGGAAGCTTATCATTAGGCGAGATGTGGAATTTGATGAAGATGCTACATACAATTGGTAGACAAAAAAGGTTGAAATGAGTATCAACATGGCGCCAATAACACATCAAGTTGAAGAAGCCAATAATCAATCAGGCTTATCAACACAAGCACCTATGAAAGAGATAGATCAACATGCAAACCCATCTCCAGAATCACCACCTAGAAGAAACAAATTTCTAGCAAAAATCTATGAGCATTGTAGCTTGACAATCATGGAGCCCAAAAGCTTTGAATACGTCTCAAAGAAAGAAGTATGGAGAAAAGCTATGGAAGAAGAAAT
This sequence comes from Phalaenopsis hybrid cultivar, assembly GCA_002079205.1. Taxonomy (NCBI): domain Eukaryota; kingdom Viridiplantae; phylum Streptophyta; class Magnoliopsida; order Asparagales; family Orchidaceae; genus Phalaenopsis; species Phalaenopsis hybrid cultivar. The sequence goes on along the minus strand of JXCR01138717.1, from coordinate 7,821 downwards.
AAAAATGATCGAGAAAAATAAACATGAGAGCCAGTAANACAATCATGGAGCCCAAAAGCTTTGAATACGTCTCAAAGAAAGAAGTATGGAGAAAAGCTATGGAAGAAGAAGTAAAAATGATCGAGAAAAATAAACATGAGAGCCAGTAGACTCACCACAAGAATAAGAGGTAATTGAGTCAAGTGGATCTACAAGACAGAACTCAATCTTGATAAATCAATTCAAAAATATAAAGCAAGACTAGTTGCTAAGGGATATTCACAACAATTTGGAGTTGATTATAATGAGATATTTGCTCCAGTTGCATGACATGATACAGTCAGAGCATTAGTTGCACTTGCAGCGCAAAACAAGTAGAAGATATATCAACTAGATGTCAAATATGGTTTTCTAAATGGCTACTTGAAAAAAGAGATCTATGTGGAACAACCGACTTTGTATTACAAGGTCAAGAAGACAAAGTTCTCAAGTTAAAGAAGACTTTGTACGGATTAAAGCAAGCCCCAAGGNAGGGATATTCACAACAATTTGGAGTTGATTATAATGAGATATTTGCTCCAGTTGCATGACATGATACAGTCAAAGCATTAGCTGCACTTGCAGCGCAAAACAAGTAGAAGATATATCAACTAGATGTCAAATATGGATTTCTAAATGGCTACTTGAAAAAAGAGATCTATGTGGAACAACCGACTTTGTATTACAAGGTCAAGAAGACAAAGTTCTCAAGTTAAAGAAGGCTTTGTACGGATTAAAGCAAGCCCCAAGGGTTTAGTATAGTCGAATTGACAACTACTTCATAGAGCAAGGCTTCAGGAGGAGCAAAAGTGAGCCAATATTATACATCAAAACTCAAGGTATGAACTACGCTCTCATTGTCTCCCAATATGTAGATGATCCCATCTATGGAGAAAATAATGAGAAAATGATCAAATATTTTAAACAAGACATTCGAGATGATCGATTTAGGCCTGATGCATTATTTTCTTGGGATAGAAGTAATTCATAATTAAAGAGAGATCTTCATCTCATGACAGAAATATACAAAAAATCTTTTAAAGAAATTTAAGATGAATAATTACAGGATAGTAGCTACTCCACTAGAAACAAGACACTTATTAAAGATGATAATGCATCGAAGCCTAGCAACACATTCAATTGAAGTCTCATTGGAGCTTACTTTATCTAACAACGACGAGACTAGACATCATGTATGCAACAAGTCCACTCTCAAAATTTATGCAAAGTCCAAGCCAAGTTTATAAAGGAGTAGCTAAAAGAGTTCTTAGCTATCTACAAGGAACGAGGGACTATGGCATCTGGTATGAATCCATTCCTAACTCAAAACTAATTGGATATACTGACAANTACAAGGAACGAGGGACTATGGCATCTGGTATGAATCCATTCCTAACTCAAAACTAATTGGATATACTGACAGTGATTGGGTTGGACAATGGATGACATAAAGAGCACCTTAGGATATGCATTCATACTGGGTTCAGGAATATTTTCTTGGGCATCAAAGAAACAAACAACTGTTGCACAATCACCACCTGAAGCATTGCAACTGCCACAACTACAAGCCAAGTTATGGCTAAAATACATATTAGAAGATATGGGGAAGCCACAAATAAGAGCTACAGAAATCTATTGTGATAGGAAATCAGCTATAACAATGACAAAAAATCTTATATTTAATGGCAGAACTAAACATATTGATATCAAATATTATTTCATTAGATAAGTTGAACCAAATCAAGAAATTAAACTCAAACATCGCAAAACTAAAGAAAAACTAGCAGACATTAACAAGTACACTTCCAAAAGGAAAATTTGAATTGTTACGCAATATGATTAGAGTAATTGAAATTCGCATTAAAGAGTGATAAGATTGTTGTTACTTCTCCAATATTATAGAATATTTTATATATTGTTAACTAGAACATTCTAGAATATTTGTATTAAATGAGAATAATCTAAAATATTTAAATAGAAAGAATCTACAGTATGTTTTTCTAGAAATACTTGTAAGAGTTTAGAAGATTCTAAATTTAGTATCGCATGTCTATAAATAGGCATAACTTCTTGTTGTCACGTAAGCTGAAAACTACTAAGCAAAACTTAATAATAAAACTCTCCTTCTCTTCAAAATTTTCAACAATTCAAATCTCCCTCTTCTCTTGAAAAATTTCCAACAAGAGGTTTAGGTTTAGAGTATTTCTAAAGATCTTTTATATATCGCCGAGCATAGTTTAACAATCCAAAGAAATTTATCAAAACTTTCAAATCTTCTAGTTTGTGAGGCATCTAAAATTTTCTTTGATATATGTGGTTGTAATTTGATCTTTCCCTTTCCTATTTATGTACCAAGAAATTCAAAATATTGAGAGCATAAAACCATATTCTTCTTTGATATAAAAAGACCGTGAGCTTCAAATAATTTAAAGTTGTATAGAAGTGAGAAAAATATTGTTCTTTTGTATGGAAAAATATTAGGATATCATCAATGTATACGCAAGAGAAATTTAAGATATTCCTAAACACATCTACCAATAGACCAAATACAGTCAATGCTCATAAGCCTGTTATAGGCAAGAAATCATTCAAGCGTATTTAAGAGATAATTATTTGGGTGAGATTTTAAGAAGTATCAAGTCAAAAAATTTGAATCTCCAAATTGGATTTTAAAGGATAAAAGACTTGTTTAAAAGAAAAGTATAATCATTTTTCTTCTATAATTTATTGTTGCTAAAAACTCAATAATTACTAGTAAATTTAGAACTAAATTCCATAATACCTACTATCATCTATCTTGATTGCCCATACATATTAAGTGAATCTGGTATTTCTATAGTAGAAGCTTATAATTTAAGCTTTCGCATTTTAGTTCATTCCTTAGCAAACCTAATAGTATATAACGTATTTTATATGTATAAGCTTGAAGAAGAAGCTAACTCTGTAGCTTTTACTTGAAGTTTAGTAAAACAAATAGTATGTTTTATGGTTATAATTATTAATTTATTTCCTACTTGCTAGCTAGTACTCTACGAAAATATTATTTTTCATTGCTTTGATACTACTAATCCTACTATTTATATTTAGATTGTCATTATATTGATCATATGTTGGGAGTTCTTATCACAGAAGTATTTGAACTTCAATTTTATGATGAGACAATGCGAATTAACATTAGAAGATTTAGAAGAGCTTAATTAGAAAAAGTTTGCTTAAGGTTAAAGTGCCCTTTAAAACCTCTTTATAAATCTTACTGTTCTCACTAAAAACAGAATTCTTAGCATCTTAAATATTTTCTTGGATCCCTACGGGCCACCTTATATTATTCTCAATTCTCTAAGTTTTTACAACATATAAGAGTAGATAGATCAATCTAATATTTAGCATAAACAACATGGAACACCAGAAAAGTACTAAAAAAACAGATCGGCTTTTGTTTTCAAACCTCTTAGAAAAGTGTCATGGGGCTTACAGGTGATAAATCAGTTGCAACAAAAGCCAACGTGAAATATTTGCATTATTTTTTTTTTTAAGCGTATCCATTTTGCACTTATTTACTTATAGAGGTTTCTTAACTTCACAAGAAGAACTGAGCTATTTACTTTTCACAGTATATTGTACACAGTTCTATCTGTCGTAAAAATAATTTTAGTATATCGTACACAGTTCTATCTGTCGTAAAAATAATTTTAAGAAAATCATGTGCTTTCACAGCAGTGTGAAAAGTTTATTCGCATATTGCCTTTATAATAGTTATAGAATATATGGCTGAGCAAGAAATAATTAATTATATTTTTTTATTAAATAGATGGCTAGATCTTAAGGGTCAATAAGATAAAGTAACAATTATCAAAGTAAAAACTACATGTCAAAAAAGTGCAAGAAAATAAAATAGCAAGAGATTCTCGAATAAGCACACAAAAGGAAACTCGAAGGTTGAACCTACTTACATAAGTCGTCATAGGACCAGCGCATCCAATAGAAATCTCCGTGAAAGTAACGCAAAGAATCAAGTGGGATAAGAATGAAGCCTACTATAGAACTAAGGATACGAACAGAAGGCCAAATACTCTTATCGACAAGCTTGTTAGTCCGGCATCAATGCCCTTCATCTACCCTTCCCGGTTGAGGTTGGGTTGAAGGAAGATCCTGACTTTAACGTTCATTCTTTGGAGAAGGTTCCGTTGAATTGCTCGCAATCGTTTCTCTTCCATTCAATTTTTGGACTTGATGGATTAGTTCGTTATAATAACTAAAGATGCCTAGGATGCACCTGTCATTAATATTAACAATCATATGAAGTCCTAAATCCTGAGCTCAAGTTAGTCATCTCACTCTGAAATAAAATGTTTGTCCAACTATTATACTTAATTTTATGAAAGAATTTTGTTGACACTATCATTTCAAATGGAAGTGCTAATTTTAAAATAGAATATAAACAAGTTGAGCTTGTGCAGATAAAGAAACACTACCTGCATGCAGGTGGTCAAATGACTAGATTATAAAGATATCAGTAAAGCTACAGTTAAGATGAAAAGATTTAACAAATTCTGAAACCAATGCACAAAACCTCGTCTCCCTTGAATTACTCAATGCTAACAAATGTTAGTGAGCTTGAAAGAGCAATACAAAATATATTGTCCATCATTTGGTTGCTACCAATTGATAAGAGGGCATTGTTGAGCAACAGGCATTTTAGGATCAAGGAGAAAGACAAAAACAAACAAATGAACAAACATTATCTTCTCTTAGCTAAATTTAAGCTATAAAAATTTCACTAAATTAGTGTCATACCTATCTCCTTTAAGTTTTAAAAAAAGGTGAAGTTCAGTCAGCTCAAAAACCTACTACTTCTGATGAGTTCTCTTTAATCTACTTATCTATTTTGACTAATTGGTTTATAAAAACTTTAAGCAACATTACCTTAAATGACCTCTATGATGATTCTGGATAACCTAGTTAAGGACTTCTGGTTAGGGGCCTACACATTTCAGTTTTATTTTAAACTTTCTAATAAAAAAAACCAAACCATTTAACTAAACCTTAAATCAAATTCAAACCAACATTAAGAAAAACCAAACCAAACCGAATTATTTGATTCAATCTCATCTAAATATTTTGTTAAATAATATAAATCTTCATAAAAAGTTGGTTTCAATTCAACTAGGTTATGCTAGCTTTTATTTTGAGTATTTTAAACAATTTGGTTCAGTTGAATTTGATATATTTGTTGTAAAATAATAGATACTAAAGCATCTATGCAGTTTAGTAATACCAAAAACAAGTTTGTTTGACGAGTTTGTTTTAATCTTAAAGTTCTATTTGGCTACACAATATTCAACATCTAGCTTTTATATTATACATAATTGCATATTATGTTTAATTGTTTTGATTTGGTTTATTTCATTTATTTAGAGCTCCAAACTTAAATAAAATAAGTCAATTAGCCAAATGTTAAACCTAAGGTATATCAAGAAGCTTAGTCATTTTTGGCACCCCGCTTATGGTTAGAGCTGATTCAAACCGGTTCATCCATTTTGACTGGTGTGACTTATTCCAAGTTCATCAGATATGGTCTAAGCTTAACTTGATTCATTATTATCAATTCAGTAATTCTATGAAGACGAAAGAATGAAATTTTCTATAAGTTATTTCACAATAAGAGCCCACAAAAAAAGTGTCATTTGATTGACAATTTGAAATAGCAAAAGGAGATTTTGACACATGTCACCTTGATTATGTTATGAAAGCTTTAAATTATGGATTAAAGGCCCTTGCTTCACATCTTGATCATGGAGGATATTAAGAACCTCAATCCTAAAAGTATTGTTCGATATTTGAGAAGAAAGAGGGAGGGAACCAGAAGTTGATACAAAAAAAACTATTCCAATACTAATAGAATCATCAAATGTGTGGAAACTATCAGTTTCTTTGCTTATATAGTTACTAAGAAGGAAAATATAGAGTCCGCTGTGAATCAAAACTTAGTTTCTGTGAATGTCAAAGCTGAATCGATACTAGATACTCTGCAACACCTATCACTTCAGCACTAATCATTAATATTCAATCTTTATCGCCGAAAGA